>JAOWBW010000001.1:3701799-3830249 GCA_026119855.1 Campanula takesimana
TAACTAATTTGGCAATGGATCTTCTTGTCATACCAATGAGCTGTTTTTAATCAAATACTTGGATGCACGTATTTATTTTTTAGTTGACGGACCCATATCCATTTTCTATTTTATTTTAAATTAAAATAAACGTTCTGATAGCATAGCAGGTCACATGTATAAGACGAACTGTAGACTTACCAAATAGTGACATCTTCACAGTTTATACTTTCAATCTCTCTCTTTACTTCCTAACTAGAACGTCGTCGACAAAAAAAAAATCACAAACCAAAATAGCGCCTTTTATGTTATTTTCAATTTTAGTTGAATGTTCTAATTCTAACACATTATTACTCTCTCTACTCAAAGAGTTGTATCATACAAGTTTTCGTATAGTAAACTTAGAACTTAAGATATATGGATAAAATATTGCATTTTTCAAATCCAAGTAGTAGTGAAAGCAGCAATTTTCATGACATCAATCATTTTGCTCATTAGTTTAATTATTTATGTCTAAATTGTTTTCAACTCTGTTAAAAACTTGTTTCATATTGTGTTGTTATTTATTTAACTCAATCGTGCAAAATATTCACTCGGTGTAAATGTGATTTGATGGTATAATTAGTCAATATTTTCTAATTTGAATCGGGATAGAGAATATACGTGAGAACCAAGCATAACCACTAGATTGAACACAAAATCAAGGGTTCAGATTATAGAAACAGTGGATATAGTAGTAGCTCATTTTTCAAAATACACTTGGATACAGCAGTTATTTAGCTACTGTATCCAAGTGTATCCACTGTATTTATAATTTAGACCTTTGATTTTGTATCTAATCCAATTGTTATGATTGGTTCTCACGGTTCTCATTGGAGCAAGACCTTATGTATATATATATAATCCCTCCGTCCCACCCAAATTAGGCTTTTTGGGTTGTACTAATTTGAATGGAACATCCAAAATTGGAATTTATCCTATTCGAGTGCGATGGAGGGAGTATACGTATGGAGTATATGTATATGTATATATCCCAGGGGACTGCAAAGGCATGGCACAAACATATTCCAGAAGTGGAAATGATGCAGAGTCTGGCATAGACATGCTAAAAACAATCACATTCATAATTAAATGAAATGAAATGAAATGAAACAAAACAAAATAGAGTAGAGTAGAGAGAATTCAAAACAATTGACAAGGAAAGAAGGGTAGCAGTTAAGAGCCAGCCAGGCTTCATACCTACTGTATATGTATACACCCTCCCCTCACCACCCCACCACCCACCCTCCACCCCCCTACCCCCATGCTTAGGTTCTGATGTGAGACCACCCTACTACTCTTACTACTACTGTTGTAAAACCTAAACACAAGAATTGTTGGACATGAAATAAGGTTTGGACCCCACCACTCTTTAACCTGTCACCACGAAATTTGACCTCTACAGTTAAATAAGGAGCAAAAAAATTACAATGACAACACCACCCCCCCCCCCCCTTTGGTCAAAATGACATTTTTAGCCCTTGGTGTTGAATAAATAAATAAACAATGTAGTACAGCCTGCAAAGGGTGTGGCACTGGGATTTGTCTGCATAATGAGTAGGGACCAAGTTGGGTCAACGGTCCACACATTCCCCAAATTAGCTTTCCAACACACATTCTTTAACACCCTATTATCTCTTCTCTTTTCTTTTCTCTTCAAAAGAAATTATAAAAAAAAAAAAAAAATACTACTACCCCTCCTCACTCTTTAGGACTCCTTCCGATCCAAAATAACAGTTTCTTTTAGCTTTAACATAATTCTTAAATAAATCAATTATTATAATGATTTAGTGGTAAAAGTGTCAACTTTACCCAAATTAAGTGTGCATCTTTACTACATTATTAACGTCTCACACTAAATCAATTAATAAAACAAAACAAGTTTCAATACAATGGTAGAAAGGATATTTAACGCAAAAGTGACAATTATTTTGAACCAAAAATTAACTCAAAAAGAGACGAGTTGGTCTTACAAAAAACGCGTTTTTCCTTGAGCTAAGGAAAAACGTGTTTTTTCGAGCGCTGCCAGTGTTAGCATCTCAAAGTGCCAGCACTTGACTGGCATTTTATATACACTGCACTGGCACTATTACAAGTGTCAGTGTTAGTACTAATAATTGCCAGCCATGCATACTGGCACTTATAAAAATTGCTACTGGCAGTTATAAAAAGTGTCAGTGGTAGTGTTAATAAGTGCCAGTGTAACATGTCTGACACTTCCTAACACTAACACGGGCACTTTCGATACATCCTAGTATTCTATATACACTGCACTGGTACTTTTACAAGTGCCAGTGTCAGTACTAATAATTGCTAGCCATGTATACTAAGCTTATGGTAAAACGCGTTTAAAAAACACGTTTTACCATAAGCTTATGGTAAAAAGCGTTTTTTACTAGTTTTTCACAAAAGAGACTGTTATTTTGATTTTATTATTATTATTTCCTCCGCCCCACTCAAAATGAATATTCAAAAAACTATCAAATTCGCTCTTCATTAAATAAATATGATTTTAAAAAAAATCCATTTCATTTTCATTTGATAGTAAAATAAAAGAAAATAAAAAAAAACAGTAAAAAAGAAAGGGAAGGGGGGGAGGGTGGGGGGGTCAGTAGATAATAAAATAAAGTGAGGAAAAACAAAGAATCCCCAGCGCATCTTTCTCCCTTTGCTTTCTCTGCTTTTCATGTCCCCTCTATCTCTCTCACACTCTGCTCCCAATGCCCTTCTTTCCCTGCAACACATAAAGATAAAGCAACTCTCTCTCTCTCATTCTAGTCTAGAGAGAGAAAACTCCAATCCATATGCACAAACTCATGAGAGAGAGAGGGAAGACTGTAACATAAACTTCTTCCAAAAAATATCCAACAAAAATTTCATAATTCCATAACTATCCACCAACTTTTTCTCTACCACTACTACTACTACTATATAATTACTGTACACTTTTCTTATTCCCAATTCCAGATCCCCTCCCTCTTTCATTTTTTGAAAAATTTTTTTGAAAAATTTTACCTTTTTTTTTTTTTTGGGAAACATTAAACAAGCTCTGTTTCCCATTACCTATCTTTCAAATCTTCTTCACATTCCTTGGCTACCACAAAAATTTCAAGGAAAAAAAAAAAACACTAACCCCCAAAAACAAACCATAACCCAATTTTCACCATCTTCCTTGCATTTACAAATAAGTTACCTTTCACCCCTTCTTTTTTCCGCGCTAAATAAACACGAAACTCAACCATACTCAATCATCATACCTTACCCGCCACCTATTTCGATCAAGGTACCAGATTCAAGGTATGATTCCCCCCCCCCCCCCCCCAACTCTTTCGATCTCAAGGTACCAGATTCAAAGCCTGAATCTTTAATCTCCATTATTTACCCAATTCAACAGCATTGTGTGTGAAAGATATAAACAACGGTTTCTCTTTAGATGTCACCTGTCTTCAACAAAGATTCTACCAATGAAATCACGAAACCTCTTTGAATATAGCTTGGGATCCACAGCTGAGATTGACGTAGGGTCGGCTTGCAGCGATTTGTAAGCATGCTCAAGCTTCTTGCTTATGTCATAATCTTGCAAAATGTCGATTATACCAAAGTAGAGTACTACTTCGTAAGTTTCACCGCTACGTGAAGGGGTCAAATTGCAAAATCCACCTGGGGTATACTGGTCAAAATCGCTCCTTCGAGCTACTCGCTCTGCTCTTGCAGGCATATTCGATCCTAATCTTATCAATGGTTTCCTGATACAAACAAAAGGTTTACAATCAACCTCCTAATCATTACATAAATTTATAAAAAAATAAAAAACTATATGGAACGGCTATCTTTTTGACTCGACAGGAAGGCATCCAAAACACCTTTATATGGAGAAAAAAGAAAGGAGAACTAACATGATCAAGTCGTGCCATCCATATCATACCTACCTATTACAATTTCCAGGCTCACAAAGATAATACATTTCTTAAGTGATTGATTTGTGGGCAACAATGATTAGTTATTATCTAAATATGCAATAATAATAAGGCAAGTCTGTACATGCCCCCACAAACAACTGTATAATGAACTAACTCAACAAACTAGACCAAGCCACTTTCAATTATTCCAACCACCATGGCTCAAATTAAATGGTAGCAAAATAACTGGCTACATTAAGACTATTTATTTCAGAAAGGCAAGGTTGAACCACAATTTGCATGGTCATAAATAACTCCAACAAGGTAAAGGGAGTATATCCCGCATCATCAATAGAAAAGGTCTAATATCATAAGGTGCAAGGAACATACCGGCCAGATTGAATCCTATCCATGTCTTGTAATTCTGCTTCAAGGAATCGACAGCCACGCATAAACTTCTCCTTTTGATACGAATCACTCTCTCCTGGAAAGACAAAATAGACATTTGTCTCAACATTGTTTCAACCCCCATGAATTCCTAAGTTGACGAGTAAAACAAGAAAAATAAAACTCACCATTGCGCAAAAAAAACGGAGACAAGCCCATCTTGTCGCCTGTGTTATCATCACGAAAGTGGAGACCTACTAAAAGACTATAATCCATGATCTTTTCACCTTCCAAAAACTCACAGTCACGGTCAATTTGTCTGCAAACAGAATGGAACAAGTAAACTATAAGCAAGGCAGCATGGAAGGAGAGATCAAAGGTTGTGGTGAATTAGAAATAGTATACTAACTTGACTAGTTCTTGGAACCAGTTCCGTTGAAGACGAAACACAAAGTTTAGGTCAAGGTCCTTGAGGGTGGTGGTCTCATCAATCTCTTCCTCAGGCTTATCTGTGGTGCGCCCATGGGATGATCCTTTTAGGTCAAATCTTCGATGGATTCGATACTCCGAGCAGAACAAATTGCCCATCACAATGAACCGAGTCTAATATTCACAGATGGACACGTAATAAGATACCTTATCACAATATTACTCAATGTTATAACCTGTATTAGTAGTTTAACTATTTTCCAATACGTACCTTAAGTCCACCAACGGGTTTGACACAATGCACACCAAAGAATTTTGTGACAAGGGAATTTTCGTACCGACAAACATGCTGATAGTAACTTGGAAGCATTTTTATCAACACCTGAAACAGTTTACCAAACTTTTCAATTCCGTATTACAGTTGTCCACATACAACTATTTCATCCAAATAAGAATGTTCGGCGGAAGCTACCAAGAAAAATAGCCAACACTATATGCCAAACACGCTAAAATTCAACACTGACAAGTCAATTAGGTAGGCAACTAACCTTGACTTCTGATTTCTTCACGGTTTTTATCATAAATCTGTCGTCCTGTGTAAGGTAAAAGAAGCTCCCACTCTTCCCGGGTGAAGACAGTTCCCTAAGAGCATCATTTCCACAAATAGCTAACATGTAATCTGCTGGATCTACTTGAAATAGCTCCCGCAAATGTCTGAAATCAATAACAAAAACCCAACCAGCTAATACCAATTAGGATTACCAATAAATATTATGTAATGAAACAAGGCCAAACATTAGCTGACATCCAAGGATAAACATCCACTCCAATAAACCAATTTGTTCCGTATAAAACTAGCAAACTGATATATGATAGCGAAATAAAGAAACAATAATCAATATACCTAAACACCACTGGACAATAATCCTTCCAACGGAACTCCCCAGATTGATGAGGCGGCGTAATCTTTGAACCTTCGGATGGAAACCTTGTCCAGAACTTCTCTTTTGGGTCAAAATCACTAGGTTTAAGATCCCTCAATATGGAGGCATGCTTCCCAACTGAATGCCTAAACAAACCCATATATCGTTTCAATAAATTTACAACAAACAAAATGAACTGACAAAATCGAAACACATTCAAAATGCAATTAAACAGATAACCAGATCAAATCAAAGCAAATTACCTAATACCCAATTGGAGATTGAGCATCAAATCATAATTCTTATGCCCTTTCGATATCATTTGCCCAGGTTTCTTTACCTCCCCACTGAAACAACAAGGATTCCTCCGAAACTGCTTAATCTCATCTCGATCTATACCAGAAGTATCCCTATACAACATTGAAGCTTCAACATTATCGATTATGTCACAAGTAATATCGCCTGCTTCACCATCCGACTCCCAAATGCATATCCGAGGAAAATTTCTCTCCGTCAAGCTCCCTCTCGATGCATCCACCGACGACCTCTTTTTTGCTGCCGTCGTCCAAACCTCTCCGCCGCCACTGTTCTCATCCAACAATGGAGCTGATAACTTGTGAGCAAACCCTATCTTATCTTCCTTAACTCCTCCATTGTTCCCTGGATAAAATGTCCCGTTCAGAATTTGCTGATGATGGGGCAAAGGGTTTTTGCTCTCCTTGCTCCAGCTTCCGATATAGCAGCTGCCGTCCGGCCACGTGAACACGCCGTGTCCCTTTGGAACTCCGTTCTCCCAGTTTCCGTCATACCGATTCCCATTTGCCCATATCAAAATCCCTCTACCGCTAATCACGCCGTTCCTCCATTCGCCGACGTACTCGTTCCCGTTCTTCCAGACGTAACGCCCTTGCCCGTCTTGTAGATTCCGCCGCCACGTGCCCTCGTAATAATCGCCATTACTATACCTCTTCTGTCCGTACCCGTGCTTCCGGTCCGACGACCACGAACCCCGGTAGGTGTCGCCGTCGGAGCCGGTGAATGTACCAAACCCTTCCATCCGACCCGATTTAAACTCTCCCTCAAACGTAGCACCGGACGGCCAAGAGAATTTCCCTTTTCCAGATGCCTTCCCTCTCTTCCAATCCCCTTCGTACATACACCCGTCGGTCCACAAATACTTGCCGGATCCGTGAGGCACGTTCCCCGAGAAGCTTCCTATGTACAGATCCCCGTTAGCCAAGTGTTTCTCCGAGCGGCAACAGGAGAGGACGTGGTGGCGATTGCGGTGGTCGTAGGCGTAACACGTCTAGTAGCAGCTTGAGATCGGCTCCGGCCAACAATAACAACAGGCTTAGCCTCGGTTTCTCTCTCTAAAATCAAAACCCTTTCCCTCTCTTCCTCTGATTTCTTCTTCTTGGTAGTGATTGCAGCAGCAGACTCTCTACTATCATCGATAATCGTCGTCGTCGTTAACAATGGCTCAGGCATGTTCTTCATCAAAATCAAACGGCGTGTGCTGGTTGTTTACCTCCCACCCTCTAAAACCCTCTCTCTTTCCCTCAAATTTTAACAGTAATCGCCGGAAAATAGTGACCACTGAGCAGCATTTCCGGCGGGCTGGCCTTATCTGAGTGTGTTGAATTTGGCTTGAGAGAGAATAGGTGGGAATCCTACACAAAACAAGAAAGAGTATAGGGAGAGGAATAGTAGTAGTAGTGAGAGAGAGAGAGAGAGAGAGAAAGTAATGAGGAGAGAGAAAGTGGAAGAAACAAAAAACCGAAAAAAAGTTAAAGGGTTAGAGAGAGAAAGTGAGGGAGGGCAGGGCAAGGTAGTAAATACAACGAGTTGTTGTTGTTAGTTGTTACTTTTAGGTTAGGGAGGAGAAAGAAGGTAATGAGAGTAATGAGCCGCCATTTTGCATATGGTGATGCTCTATTTTGCTTTGGGAAATGTTGTTTATTCAAATGCTATGTTTGGCTACTCTTGTTAATGTTGTCACCAAGTCATTCACTTTTATTGTTCTTATTAATATGGTGGCAAATCGGGTATTTTGCGTTTATTTATTAAAGTTATAAATTCATTGTATACCCGAATATTTTTAATTTAAATGGTAGATCTAAAATACTCAATTTGTCACCCCTACTTCCAACCACCCGGTTTATCAATTTGGATTTGCTCCGGCAAGTTTTAACTCCTGCGATCTTTAACATAATGAATTTGCTACCTTGCTACTCTTTACGTCTCACTATAAGGTTTCTATTTTTACTTTGCATGTAAATTAAGTAAACAATAAATGGTATGAGTGTAAAAGTAAAATAAGAGAAACGAAAGTGAGTAGGAAGTGTTGGAGCATTTATCCCACATCGGGAATTAACTAGCCAATTGGCATTGGGAAGGAACCTCAGACTTTATCATGGTATCAGAGCTAGCTCTTTACACGTGCGAGCCCAAAGTTCTGCTCACGATGATCTAGCCTCACGTCACCCAATTATATGTCCACGCGTAAGCCAAAGTTCGGTACGCGTGAGGGGGCGTGTTGGAGCATTTATCCCATATCGGAAATTAACTAGCCACTTGGCCTTGGGATGGAACCTCAGACTTTATCAGGAAGTTTTTGTTGGACATACTTAAAAAAGAAAGTAAGAACCTTAAATCAGGATAAATGAAGTATATTTTTTATCTTATTTTAATGACTTAAGTGTCGGTGTTTGCGACTCCATATTTTTGGGGTTTATGAACCACCCTCTCATATTCATAGACAAGTAAATTCAGGTATGATCTCAATCGCCAAGTTAGTAAGTGGCTTCAAATGAAAAACCTAGCAGGACTTACATCACTTGTCACCAAGTTGCTCGTCCTACTACTCGAACACATAACATTTCTTACCATCCCTCACCTCCTTATTGTTGAGCTACCTCGTGAAGGGCATCTTGCTATATTTTTGTTTGATGGATTACATGTTTTTGAGTTTGGAAAGGTTCGTAAGTTTTTAAATCGACCTTAGTCACATACTGTTGGGGATTTGGGGGGATCTCCACATCCCCTATCTCATACTAGCAGTCATCAATATGGAGAAAATAATCAACACATGATAATAATATGAAAGAACAAAATAACACCATAGATTTATTAACCCGGTTCACCAACACATGTCTACATCAAGAGGCACCAAGCCAGGATATCACTATAATAATATATGAAGATTATTACAACTTAGCACATGCACTCACATAGATTTAGCATGGCTACTCTCCAAGAACAATCTCCCACCTATACATTATTATCTCACCTCCCCCAAGAACACACAAACAACACTGCCATGGCCGGGTTGTAGGGTCCCCCATGATATCCTAACTTTCTCCTATCAAGCACGCTTGTTTATGGACGAGATTATGCTTATATAGGTCAGTTTGGAATAGATTGCATCAAAAGAGGAAACAAACACAAAAACTGGTTCTGTCCCGTCGGGCGGGCGACCGCCCGCTTAACCAGATTGTAGCTCTCCGTTTTTATGTTGCTTGGGCGACCGCACAGCCTTACGTAGCAGCTTGTTTCATTCTCCTTGAACTCTTCTTGACCTCTATCGACTTCCCCATGACTTCACTCATTTTCCCCTTTTTCTTCCTTATAGTTTAGGACTCCGATTCCAACACATACAAAATAAACAAAATGATTTGATCGAATCAATCGTTCGTCGGGGTGTTCGAGCAAAAAAAATTTGGAGCACTTCTTGGTCCCTAGTTTATAATGCAACCTCGTCCACCTAAAAGTGAATGATATTTTTTTTAAAGAGTATCTAAAAATAAATAACGTTGTTGCAAGAAAACTGTTTGTATTTTTTTTATTAAAACATATTTTTTTTCATTATATACATGCAAAATTATAAGTTTCAAATGTAGATAATAAAGATTTTTACACGCTTTTATTACCAAAATTTACATTTTTTTAACAAAATCTCCAAATTGATAAAAATGGAAATTAATTTATGAAACAAAAAGGAGAGATATTTTAAATAGGGAAATAATAAAGTTACAAAAGATGGTTACAAAATGTGGTCTACAAAATGAGGTGTCATAATTGCATTGGTATTTTTAATTGGAGTGTGCCGGGTCCACTGTCGATGTAGCCAATGAAATATCGTCACCACATCTTGTATACTTCATTTTGTAAATTTCTTTTGTAAGCCTGGCATTGCCCTTTTAAATATATACAACTCACTCGTAACAACTTCTATTAATTTCATTTTTAAGTGTTCTGTTGATAAATCTTCTTTCCTAAAATGATCTTCATAGGTAATCTTTCTTATTTAATAACCACATCATACTCATACACTTACAAAAGATTATAATCGTGAGAAACTATTTATAATTTAAAATAATTGTCACTATTAGACTTTTCATAATTTTGAATAAAAACAATCGTTGCTGTAACTAAATAGAAAATCTCAGAAAAAACGTGTTTTTACACTTGTTTTAGTATAAAAGTGTTTTTTTTATATGCAGAGTGACATTTTTGTTAACAACTGGAACATTTTATAAGGCGCGGTGGCATTGTTAAAAATAACTGGAATTATAAAAACTCACCAGGTACATTTCGACATTGTAGAAGACATTTTTCAATTCTACATGAGGCATTTTTTAACACTAGGGCAAACACGTGTTTTGGAACTTATAAAAACTAACCTGACATTTGTTGACAATGTAAGAGGCATTTCCAATATTACAGGAGACACTTTGTAACACTAGAGCAGGCAGTTCTTAACGCTACAACCGGCAACCTTAACACGATCACTAAAAGTGTTTGTATGAATGTATAAAAGTATTTGTTTGAAACAACAGACACTTTATAATATTAGATCAGGCACACGATAATATTATAGAAGGCAATTACAGAAAACTCGTTTTTCCATCTCTTAGTGTAAAACATGTTTTTAATAAACTATGTAAAAACACGTTCTACACTAATGCTCGTGTAGAGTGCGTTTATATAAGAACGTCGTAAATGAAATGAAGAAACTATCCAATTTAAATTTATTAGTTATTTCTCTCTATCATATAACTCCACTCAATAGTACAATTAATATGCAACAAGAACAAGATTCATTGCGAGGATAAAAGTTAGACTGATATATTTTTAACCCAAAAAATATTTGTATTGGACCAAATATTGTGTAAAAGCAATAACAATTTTAAATCAGATAAAGTATCTCTTGTATAACATTTAATTAAGAATATAATATGTTACGTTGGGGGTACGTGTTATGGGACGGAAGGAGTAATTGTATTTCTTTAATGGACGAAAAAGTCTACAACGACAAGTTTTTTGAAACAGAAAAAATATTAATTGCACTGTTAAATATGCATGAAAACGTCATATGTATATTAAGGAATGTTAAAAAAAACATAACTTAAGAAACTATTATTTAAATAACTAGAGAATTTAGTTATCTTAGGGGAGATTATATAATACACGCTAAAATAATTTAACAAAGTAAGAATGTTGCATAATAAGCATAAATTAAGAAATATTATTATATAAATTCATTTCTTATGAATTGTCTTTGAGCTTTAAAAGCAAACATCCTAAAGTGTTGCTAAATGGATGCAACTAAAGATGGACGCAGCATGAATTTAAGATTAATTATTATAGAGGAAGTCTTGTGTGAGACGGTCTCACACATGAGACGGATCTTGACAAGAGAAAAAACGGGCTTGCCCCGCCCCACCCATAGGGGGTAAACCATTTAATCTCTCAAGGAGATCCATCTCACGTGTAAGTCCGTGTCATCCAAGTCTTTGTCATGATTATATTGGTTTACAAGATAAATTGCAATTTGAGTTATCTGATTTTTTGTTCACTTTTTAAATATGTTTCTGAAAATGTAAAAAGTGCGTATCAATCTGATTTTGTTTTAACATTTTATTACAAATTGAAGTGGAGTTAATTCTTTTACAAAGTCACTAGCATGAACTATATTGTCCCGCGAAAATTCAGCCATTCTCTCTCCCCACACTCCTTCCTTATAACTCCTCAATTCTTCATACATATATAAAAAATATTTAGTTATATATGCGTTGCGATGAAAGTAGTTGTTATTCGCAGTCGTAAATTTATTTAGCCCCTAAATATATTTGAATTTTGAAGTGGTACAAAACTTTTGAGATCTAGAGGTGAAAATATTATTTCATCTAGATTGTTGACGGCGGTCGGTTGGCGGTGGGTGCGGTGGTGGTGCGGTGGGTTACGATTTTTAAGGTAGTGGGTGATAATGATCTGGTGGCAATAGAACTATGGAGGAGTGGTGGTGATAAGGTGTTTGCCGACAAGAACGACGGAGAATGGTGAATAGCATGAGGCGGACGTTAGAGAGAAGTAATCTAGTGAAATGACAAAATTGTCTTTTAAAAGTCATGGACATGCTACACAATGTTAAGTTTGTCAAAAAACTAACACTTTGCCGTTTTATTTTTTATAAATTTATAGTAGAATATAAAAGTGGACAATCAGATTGGCCATCTTATAAAAGATGGTTCCCAATAGTGCAAGTTATATTTTTCGGAACCATATTGCAAACTCTCTCTTCTCCAGAATAAATGCTTACTTTTTATTTTCGTTTGTCCCAAAATAATTGTCGCTTTACTAAAAATAGAGTATGAAGTTTAGTAATTTTCTTATACTACACATTCTAATAAACACAAGCATTACAATGCCACAGAAAGTGTCACTCTACCCATATAAATATATTGTGGCAATCAAAAAAACTTAAAATATTAACTTGTTAACTATGACATTATTATGTGACAGAGGTACTACACAAATTGCGTTCAGGCTAAAGTTTGAGTTGGATATAATTAGTAAAAAAAAAAAAAAAAAGTAAGAATGTTCTGTTTGATCTATATTACTAGGGTGGCGTTTGTTTTTTTTAAGTGTTAAGTCCTGAAATCTGAATTCACATCTGAATCAATAAGAGGCAGCGTCTAAAGACTGAATTCTGAATTATTCAAGCTGTTTGTTTTTTCATCTGAATTCACATCTGAATTGTTTTTTTTTAAGTGTTAATCTTTTGAAATATTATGTATAAGCATGAGAATTAACGGATAATAATGGATTTTTATTTGCTAAAAGAAAAGTGAAAAAGCATTTTAATTATTGTTGCTTCTGACACCATTCAGACTCTAATCAGACTTCATTTTAGGTCTGATTCATTCAGACTCCATTCAGATCAAAAGTCTCTATTCAGATCTGAAAACTGAAAAAAAAAAAAAAAAACAATCTGAATTGGAGAAGGTCTGATTCGCTAGACATTCAGGTGGCGTTTGTTTTTTTTAAGTGTTAAGTCCTGAAATCTGAATTCTCATCTGAATCAATAAGAGGCAGCGTCTGAAGACTGAATTCTGAATTATTCAAGCTGTTTGTTTTTTCATCTGAATTCACATCTGAATTGTTTTTTTTTTAAGTGTTAACCTTTTGAAATATTATGTATAAGCATGAGAATTAATAGATAATAATGGATTTTTATTTGCTAAAAGAAAAGTGAAAAAGCATTTTAATTATTGTTACTTCTGACACCATTCAGACTCTAATCAGACTTCATTTTAGGTTTGATTCATTCAGACTCCATTCAGATCAAAAGTCTCTATTCAGATCTGAAAGCTGAAAAAAAAAAAAAAATCTGAATTGGAGAAAGTCTGATTCGCTAGACATTCAGACTCCATTCAGATCTGAATGGAAATAACAAACGAGGTCTCAGACTCCATTCAGATCTGAACGAAAAAAACAAACAACTCATCCGGTTTTGTTCCGTGACATTTATACCCTTGCCTTACTGAAACTACGCCAATCTGTTGTTTGCTCACTGTTGAGAATCTACCCCTTCTGTTTTCCATCGTGACGTGACGTGACGTGACGGAATTGCATAGGAACACTATTGCATACTACTCCGTTCCAGAAAAATTGAAACATTTACTTTAGAGTTAGGAAATTAAGGATATAATATTATATTAAGAATGAAAGGTAGAGAGGGAGAGAGAGAATTAGTGGGGGTGAAAAAAGAATGAGTGGAGAATAATGAGTGGTTGAGAGGAAGAGAGAGAATGAGTGGAGGATTATAAAAGTAATAAAAAGCTTTCATTTTTAGATTGTTGCAACTTTTGTGAAATGCCCTAAATGACAAAATGTTGCAACTTCATTGGAACGGAGGGAGTATGTCCCAATTAATTTGCACTAATTTTTATTTTGAGTGTCTCATTAATAAATTTTACTTTTATAAAATATTCAACTTTTTTTTTTTTTTACCCACGATACCTCGTTTATTATATTCACGCGCTTAAATTATGAGTCGCATTTTTAAATCATCATACTCACAATCACTATCTCATTCACATTACTTTTTAATACCCCTTCCTTCCTATTTGAAATTGTTAATTTTTTTATTTTATGTACACCACTCGTCCCAGTTTCAGGTTTCTACTTTCTTATTTGGTCTGTTACAAAATAAGGTTCATAGTTTGCTTTATTCCATAAATGAAAAAGTATGAACAATGTTTTGAACACTATTGTCCTTATAAAATTCATGAATTATACAAAAATCATTACTTACCTAACATACTTTTCACCCACTTGCTTTATGAATAATGATTTGGATAATTATATCCTCAGTTCACTACTATTATTAACTCTTTTTTTTTTTTGCTTGATTTCTTAATAAGCGTGCAAAATCAAACTAATAGAAACTTTAAATTGGGGCGGGCGGAGTATCTCATTAGAAATTGTCAAATCCAAAAGTATTTTTTTGTAAAAAATAAATAATTAGTGAGATCCACTTGTCATACTCACATTAACTAACCTACATACTATTTTACAACATTTTTTCTCTTCTACCCAACTATATACACTCACAACACATTAATTCCCGTGACTGACTTTTTTTTTTCAATTTATAATGAGATGGAGGGTGTATATATACTCTCTCCTTAATTTTCGTACAAAAAAAATGGTACAAGTTGTTTTGGGACGGTGAGAATATGACACGCTTATTTAATATTTAACAAAATACATAACTTTTCTCTAGAAAATAATACTCTCACCGTACCTTCCAAGTAAAAGTATTTTTATTTTTTGTACGTTTTATAGCAAGAGTTTCATTTTTAAAAGAGAAAATTACCACCTAATCCCTCATTCTAACTGAAACTACCACCTAGTCCAAACCAATATTTTCGTTTACCATCTAGTCCATTAAAATTATTAAATCCCGAAACTACCCTACTATAAAAAAACCCTACCCTCTCATACCTCTCAAAAACACGTCGCTTTCTCTCTCCTCCTAAACGTCCGACTACTACGGCAACTTCCCTCCGGCGACTCCCTTCCAACATCGACCACTTCCCTCCGTGTTCTCCGGCAAGCCCTCACCACCTCCGACCACCTATCCCCGTTCCTGCCATCACATATCTGACCATATCTGGTCAGATCTGCTGAACCACAACCACCACGTCCCATCTTCTCTGGCTACTCTACCCCTCCCCTCACATCCTCCATCTTTGTTCACTCTCAGGCCAGATCCGAATCTCCGGTCAGATCGCACTCTATCTTCACAGATCTAGCCTCTCCGGCTATCACAGATCTAGCTTCTCCGGTCGTCTTCAAACGCTGTTCCGGCGTCCCATTCATCAATAACGCCTACTCACCCAGTTTCGATATGCAAATCCAGAAATTCATCCATGTAAGAACCGGCTAAAATTAGATCCAACCCGAAGCGGGGCTGCTCGGTGGCTTCGAATTGGTATGTCAGATTGTTCCATTAGTATTTGGAGCTTGGATTCATGTCTGGTTCTGGCCACATGCTAGCATCTTTTTCACTATTTTATCGAAGAATTGTGCGCTGTGCATAACCCATTGCCTTGTTCAATGTTTTTGTTTATGTTTGGCAGTGTGTGATTGATGGTATTTGCAACAATGGATTCTGAATGATAAAAAGGGAAAGATAAGTAAAAATTATAGTTAGGACCTCTTTCACTGCAGCTACTCCGTTCTCACCATACTTCATCTCATCCCTATTCTCTTTTTTTCAACCCATCTGTCAATAACAATGTGAATTGTTTAGGTATTGAGACTAGTGTAACTGAAAAGTTTTTAATGAATGAATGGTGATTTGTGTGTGATTTCCTATGGGTACTATTTTTGGCACCCCCACCTGTTTGAGTAAATGAAATAAACTTTTAGCTGGTATTTTCGCATTTACCAATTTCCCCCTTTTGCATTTTTAAATTTATGATTGAAATTGAACCCGACTCTAGTAGATACTAGTACGCTTGAGTTTCTATTGTGATTTTGTTGACATTGTGGCCATTTGTTATTTATTTTTTCGTAGAAAAAAAAAACATTAATGATTAACAATCAAACTTATTGGTTTTTTTTTATCATTAACATTTTCTAAAATTTAAGTAGAATGATTAGATTGACTATTCAATCTTTAAAAGATATGAACTTGTTCCGGTAATAATTGTGTACTTGTTCTTGGAACTTGTTTTGAGAACAATTGTGAACTTGTTCGTGGAATAACTGTAAACTTGTTCCGATAATAATTGTGAACTTGTTCTTGATTTTTTATTTTTTTTTAAATGTGAATTTGTTCTTAAAAGTGTGAATTAAGTAAAATAGTAAAAATAGAGGCTTAAAAGACTAAAAATAAATGTGAACTTAACTAAAAACAATTGTGAATTAAGCAAAATAAAAGACATTTTTATTCATAAATTATGAACTTAACTAAAACAAATGTGAACTTCTTTTATTTGTTTTTGAAACAACTGTTAAACATAACTGTGAACTTGTTTTTGGAACTTGTTCTTAGGATAACTGCGAACTTGTTCTTAGAACAACTGAAAACTTTTTCTTGGAACTTGTTCTTAAAACAAATGTGAACTTCTTACTTATTATAGAAACAAATGTGAACTTGTCTGTTATTCTTGAAATATATGTGAACAAAATGTGAATTTGTTCTTGGAACAATTGCGATTGCGTAGTTTTTTTTTAGAAACAACAGTGAACTTGTTATTGGAAAAACTTTGAACATATTCTTGAAAAAATTGTGACCTTGTTCTTTGGAACTTGTTCTTGAAACTTAATTTTTGGAACAACATTGAATTTCTTCTTAGTAGTTTTAGTTGACAATTGTGATCTTACTAATTAATTCACAGTTGTTTGGTCACTGAAGTCTATCGTGTTCTTAGTAGTTTAGTTGACTACTGTGAACTTACTGATTAGTTCACAGTTATTTTTTGAAATAACAGTGAACTTGTTCTTTGGAACAATTGTGAACTTGTTCTTTAAAAAAGCTGTAATTTTTTTTTTCGAAAAATGTGAATTGTTCTTAGGAACTTGTTTTTGGAACAACTGTAAACTTTTTTTGGACCAACTGTGAACTTGTTCTAGGAACAACTGCGAAATTGATCTTTGGAACAAAATTGTGAACTTGTTCTTGAAAAAAACAACAGTGAACTTGTTCTTGGAACTTGTTATGGAAACAATTGTGAACTTTTTTTGAAATAACTGTGAACTTGTTCTTTAATTTTTTATTTTTTTTTTGAAAATGTGAATTGTTCTTAGGAACTTTGAATTTGTTCTTGAAAAAATGTGAAAAAAATATTTCAAACGTTCTTGAGATATAAAAAATGCTTTACTTTGATTTGCATAGTCTATTTGAACTAACGTTGAACAATATTTCATAAAAAAAATACTTCAATTGTTGTTGGGATATTAAAAAATTCTTTACTTTGATTTTGGTCACCAAAAAATCGTCGCCTGAAAAAGTCATTGGAAAACAGCCGCCGGAGGTGGTCGCCGGGAACAGTCGCCGGAGGTGATCGCCGGAAAATGTCGCCGGAGGTGGTGGGGATTGGTGGCCAAAAGTGGCTATGGTGGCTGTGGAGAGGAAGTGAAATGATGTGGAGAGGGAGCATTCATGTAATTTCATGTCATTTAAAAGGTGGTAGTTTCCATTAGGATGAGGGACTATATGGTAGTTGCCTCCTTTTAAAATGACAAATACTCCCTCCGTCTCAAAATACATGTCGTTTTGGAGTGTTTCACACATATTAAGAAATGTCATTAATTCATGTGAAGAAGTCCCAAATACCCCTAAAGTAATTAAACTACCTAGCTGATTAAATGGTTAGGTAAAAGATAGTTCTCTATCATTATTAAAGGTATAATTGGTATAGAACAATGCAAAAACTTTCAAAATAGTGAAACGACAAGTATTTTAAGACAAAATGTTACTGTCAAAACGACATTTATTTTGAGACGGATAAAGTAACGAATACTCTTTTTCTGTTTTAAAATAACTTGCACTATTTTAAAGATATTTTAGAGATGTGGTCATTAAGGACTACTATTCCAACGATAATTACAAACGAATGGTCCAATATAACCGTCCAATGTTTTTTTTATGATTCTCTCGTTTATGTAGTTATGGTTTGAAACTAACATTTCTTTTTTATATTCAGTAGTATTATCAAAAATTAAAATAAATGAATTATATGATTCTAACTATGCCATCTGTAATAATCTCCTTACCTAATTAGATTATGTAATGAATCTGAGGTGCCCGTTATATCCACGAAGTGTCGAGTGATGATGTATTAATGACGCCAATTTCCGCCTCGCTGTCAATTAAAAAAAGCCTTTTGAAAATATGAGTCATACAATTGGATACTTAAGTCAGTTTTGTTTCATGTTTGATTAGTGCAGTAATTATAAAAGTCAGTCTCATTTTTTTTTTTTTTTTTTTTTTGAAGGCTAATCAGTCTCTATTTTGGAAGAAGTAAAATTCAGTCATTTGAAAAATAAAATAAAAATGTTACTGTTATTTGATAAAGTAATTGAAAGATTTTTTTTCATGTAGATTTGAATTTTAAACGGGGAATTCTGTATATTTCAAGATTGACAAAAAAACTTCCGTGCACACATGCAATACCCGTCTCATCCATGAGCCGGGTTTTTTGACCCGCCCGCCCCATTGAACCGGCTCCAGGACTCAGGGGTCGACCCTGCCACGTGGCAGCCTCTCATAGGCCCATTTTTTTATATTAATTTTTTTTGGTTTTTTTTTTCGGTTTGTCAAAAGTAATAGTTACTATAACTTAATGTAATGACTGTATACATATAAAGTAACAGTTTGTATACATAAAAGTAATACATATATACAGAAAAGTAACATTGTTTTTTTCTATGTTTTCTTCGTTTGCCAAAAGTAATACTTATTACAACCAAAATGTAACGAACGTGTTACTTATATGTAATAATGTTTATACATAATTGTAACACATATGTATAGAAAAAGTAATAATTCAACCATTTACATTTTTAGAGCTAAAAACACTTGATTAGTGTTACATATAAAAGTATTACATTATCTATAGAAATATGTTATAATTTCTTTTATTAAAGTGTTACATTTACTTGTACAAACAATTACATTCATATATATGAGTTGTTACTTTTAAAATGTTATTTTCTTTCAAAAAATTAAATCAAAATACACAATATTTTATATCTTTGCAAAAGCATTATTACATTTCAGTATAAATGATAATTACATTTAGATATTGTTTGCGTTACATGTAATTATAGTTAGTATTACATTTGAAAAAATGGGTAAAACGAGCTTTTGTGTTTGTAAAACATGTGTTACGTTTTCTTATGCAGAATGTTACCTTATATGTATACAGTCATTACATTAAGTTATGGTAACTATTACTTTTGGTAAACGACGGAAAAGCCGAAAAAATAATGTAAAAACTAAAAAAAAAATGTATATTTTTTTTTGGGCCTATGGGAGGCTGCCACGTGGCAGGTCATGCCACATGGGTCATGGGTCGACCCGTCTCATACATGAGACGGGTCCTCTTGTTCTCATGGGAGACCACCTCTTCAAGATTTACATCGAAATTGTAATTGTTGTAGGTTAGAAAATGGATCTATTATGGATGTTTGGGATGAGCCTCCGGCTTTTTTGATGTCACGCCCCAATAATTTCTAATTCCATAAATAACAAAATAGCATAATATACATTTCAAAATGCTAAATACCGAATCAAGCGCGTGAACTATGCTATAAAACCAACATATATATATATACCCAAAATACAACCGTACTTACATAATACTGTACAACCACGGCCTCACAAGAAGAATACACAAAAGTTCCGTAGAGCAATTATCCCTAAAATAGTATAACCTGCTCAGAACAGTCCCACGACATCCGATCTCACGGCTTACAACCTCTAGCTTTCCTGTGAACTAAGGAAAACAAATTTGAAAGGAACGGGGTGAGATAAATCTCAGTAAGTTACTAATGCAACTACATGTCATAATAGCATGCATATCAACTGAATAAATAAATCATATAACAAAAATGAGAAGGCTCCCTATCGCCAACCGTCCCATACCAGTTGGAAATAACGACCAACTCATCATGCAGCACACAAGACTGAAATAAACACGTTACAAAGGATACTGAGCCAAGGTTCTCCCAAAATGATATAACAATCTGATCAACACCAACAGGGCCGCATCGAAGAGCAGCATCAACAGACAGCATCAAAGAGCTGAAGTAGGGGTTCCGGAACCAAACAACCATAGTAACAACGGTGGGAAAATGACACAAAGTCATAATCCTAAAACAAGAAGCTATAATACTCACACAAGGGAGCTAGCTCATCCCAACCAGACAATCAGGAAGGGGGAAAACGTGGGTTACCAGTGACAAACATTATACTGAACTTGACTCGTGTGCCATTATAATATTCATCACTGCCCGACTCAACCAAGTAAGACCAGCTGGACTTTTAACTATTGCACAATCGGTGTATGATTCCAAAATAGGGGACCATACTAAGCACATCATAAAGATGATAAATTGCTCATAAAGAGCCTAACAACAATAAACAGGAGTTGCTCATAAAGAGCCCAACAACAGTGAACATTTAACACATTATGATTCCAAAGTAGGGAACCATACCAAACACATCATAAAGATGATAACCACGAGTTACTCATAAAGAGCACAACAATATCCAAAACACATCCTAAAGACGATAACCATAACTTACTCATAAAGAGTACGATGATTATGAACCCAATCCTTTCTTTATGCTTAGGATTCCCAAGTAGGGAATCTGAATAAATACCTCATCAAGATGTTAAACAACTCCGTAGGCACTTAACCACCACTTTACACCTTACATCCGTTCATAATCGAACCAATTCCTAACACTCTTGTGTTCCAAAACGCCTATCTAGGTACCCCTAGAATAGGACCCAAAGCCTAGACAAGAATTGAACCTTAAATCAATCAATTTGGAACGGTTCAGTTTCCCCAGCACACTGGGCGGTCGCCCATAACCAGTTGTGCGGTCGCCCAAATCATAGCCTTCAAGCCCTAAACCTTCCAGTACAAGTGTACGGTCGCCGGCCCTATTTGGGCGGCTGTCCACACACCTACGCAAGCCAAAATTCAGTTCCTTTATACTCCCTCTGATTCACCGTCTCAAAAGTACAATAACAACTCCCAACCTTAAGTATATAACCCATAAACTGGTTCTAACACTAAGAACACCCAAGGTTAACTAATAAAGCAATTAGCCCAAATACTTCCACAAAACAACAATTATCAAGAACATATCACAAATAATATGCATGAGCAATATTATACTTAATGAAAAAGGGAGTAGTAACTTACTTGCTCCGGAATTGATACCGATGAAAAATTATTCTAAATAGCTACAAACGATCTACTCAACGCCCTGAACATTTTGGTCGTATAATTTGACGGTATTTCAGTTTTTTGAGGGTTTTTATCTAGATTTATAATTAATATTTTTATATTTGTGTTTGATCTTGTCAATGTTGTGAGTTAAGAAAGTTTGAAAAAAAATAAACTTCAAATGATTAATAAATTGTAGAACCGGACCAGACCAGACCAGTAGAACCAGAACCAGTGTGTTGGTTCTCATAAGTATTGGTTTGGTTCCGGTTCCAAATTTTTAGAGAACCAAAGTATTGGTTCCGGTTCTGGTTCTGCGATATTTTGTAAAAAAATGGACCAGACCGGACCATGATCACCCCTAGTACCCCTCCATCCCAGAAAGATAGTCTCATTTTGACTTTTTATGGTCAACAAAAATAAACTTTGACCAAACATTGATGTCAATTTAATTATCACAATGAAATTCTAAAAAATTGTTATTGATAATTCACTTAATGATTTATCAATTATAAATTTTAGAATTTCACTAGAATGATTAGATAGACACTAATGTTTGGTCAAAATTCATTTTTGTTGACCATAAAAATTCAAAATAGAACTATCTTTCTGAGACGGGAGTACAATTTTTATAGAAAAAAAAGCCCTTTTTTTCCCTACCTAGGCAGAAGGCAAAGAGAAAGAGTTTTTTTTTTTTTAAATCTTAATTTCCCTTTTCGGCGAAAAATGTACCAGAATGACACTAGGGAAAATTTTGTACCAAAATGACCACTTTGAGAGAAATTGGTTGCCGTTTTTTGTTTGAAGTCGGCATTGCCAATGCCGACTTTAGGCCATTTTTGAAACCCAATTTAAAAAAAAAAAAAAAAGGCCTAAAGTCGGCATTGCCAATGCCGACTTTAGGCTTTTTTTTTTTTTTTTTTTTTCAAATTGGGTTTCTCACATTTATATTTATCTGCCGGCGATACGAATTGGGGTTAAAAAATTAAAACGCCCGTTTTTAAAATACCCTGCGGCCGCAAAACTCCCATCAATCTCGTTTGTGATTCTTCCTGCAGCAGATAGGTCGTCGTCTACTCGGGCATGTTTCTCGGCTTCACAGATCCACCGACGGAATTCTAAAAAACTGAATTCGCAAATTGGACTTTGTTTCTTTTGCTTTCTAGATTTCCAAATTGAATTTTTTAAATTGGATTATTGGAGAATAAACTCCAATTTTCGAAACCCAAAATATAGATTACAGAGGGAGTACGAAACTGAATTTGCAAATTGATTTAACCCTCCACAATGACTGTGAACAAATAATATACTATTAATTATTTTTGATCTTGTAGATTAGTAACTGAGTGTGCATTTTCCTTAGTCAGAAACAACAACAGAAAATTGCTCTGGAGTCCTAACTCCTAAATGAATCGGCACGAGCAGAACAGAACGGATCGAAAGAAAAATACTAGGAAAAAAAAAACATGAATTTGTGTGACAAAATAGTCAACGTAAGAATAATAGATTATCCGAAAATCCGGGGTATAAACTAGGAAAATTAGATCCAAGAAATAGCCATGTTATTTGTGTAAGTCTATATAGTATTTTTAATGATTTAAATCCAACTAAGCTTTGGAAATGGTGGTGCATGATGATTCATAAAGGCAATGGTCCTATTCACGGGCCATGTCCCCCAATACAATACCAATAGTAACAAGAGGCTCTAACATTAGTTCGGTTCATCAAATTTTATACTCCCTCCGTCTCATCACAAGTGAGATTAATTTATGGAGCACAATAATTAAGAAGAGAGAGAATGAATGGTATAAATAGTACTCCCTCTGGTCCAAAATAACTGTCTTTTTTTGCATTTTCACAAGTCTTAAAAAATGTAATAATTATCATGACTTAGTGACAAAAGTTCCAACTTTACCCTTATTAAGTGTGTAACTTTCTTACATTAATGTCTCAAACTAAAATAATTAATAAAAGAGAACAAGTTTCAATGCAAAGATATGAGAGACATTTAGCTCAAAAGTGACAATTATTTTGGACCAAAATTTTGATCCAAAAGTGACAGTTATTTTAGACCGGAGGGAGTAGTGTTAGTTGAATAAATTGAGTGATGAAAAATAAAGAGTTGGTTTTGGAGGAAACTAGTTCCTCTATAAGTTATAAAAATTCCATTTTTAACCCTTTAAACCCTATGCCTTAAACCCTAAAAGGCCTAAACCCTAAACCTTAAACCTTAAACTTTAACCCCTATAAAACCAATACTTTTTATAACTTATTGAGAAACTAGTTTCCCCCCAAAATTTCTCAAAAATAAATGCAGAGAATAAGAGGGGTTAAATGGTAGGGTTGGTTGAATATAAATATAAAACATTCATATTTTATGCAGTCTCACTTGTGGTGGGACGGACTGAAAATGAAATTAGTCTCACTTGTGCTAGGACGGATGGAGTATGTTTTATCCGAAATTACGCAAATTTAATTTAAACGTCTTACTCCACCTATCCTGAAAAATTTATCTCATTTAATTTGTATTAGTCAACACACGTTAACTTTGATCATACATTAGTGTCAATCTAATGATCACAACGTACGTAGTTCTATAAAACTGTGATTGATAAATCATTTTATAATTTATAAATTACAAATGAGACAAACTTTTCTGGACATAGAGGGTATTAAAAATTATGAAATTCAAATTTAGAACAATGTAATACATTTTTATCCATTCTATCAAATTTTCAAACACACTTGAGTTAAATAGTCCACTAGTAAAACCTCATGTACTTGTCATGCATACTCAATTTCTACATCACTTACAATGTTTTTCAATAATGGTACAACTTGTTTTTTACTCTTGTGCCTTGGCCAATTTTATGTAACTTTAAATAATGAAATAAATCTAAAACCACAAAAAATTAAATGCAATGTTATATATATACACACCCCAATCCCCATATCATTGAGTATAAACCCCTTGATATTTGAAACCTTACCCAAAATAAGTTAGCTTATGTCAAATTTATAGTGCTCATTGTCTCGATAAAACCCCTAAAGTTACCCCCCCCCCCACAAATAAAAAAAAATAAAAAAAAATAAAAAATAAAAAATTGGACTGTTTAAGAAGATACAAACTTTCAAAATCCATCCAAATGGGCCCTCCCACTTGTTTATCACCTTGACAGAACCCCAATACCTTTCTAATTTCCTTACCAGGACAACAAATACTACCTCCGTCCCCGAGTAAGAGTACTATTTTTTTTGCTGTTAGCATGAAGGTATTTTGAGCAATAATTTTAGGTTATTTTATTATGTAATTAACATTTAGTTATTGATATTGGTAGTACATATAATGAAGTATCAATAACAAGTTTAAAAATTCCATTTTTAACCCTTTAAACCCTATGCCTTAAACCCTAAAAGTCCTAAACCCTAAACCTTAAACTTTAACCCCTATAAAAACAATACTTTTTATAACTTATTGAGAAACTAGTTTCCCCCCAAAATTTCTCAAATAAATGCAGAGAATAAGAGGGGTTAAATGGTAGGGTTGGTTGAATATAAATATAAAACATTCCTATTTATGCAGTCTCACTTGTGGTGGGGACGGACTGAAAATGAAATTAGTCTCACTTGTGCTAGGACGGAGGAGTATGTTTTATCCGAAATTACGCAAATTTAATTTAAAGTCTTACTCCACCTATCCTGAAAAATTATCTCATTTAATTTGTATTAGTCAACACACGTTAACTTTGATCATACATTAGTGTCAATCTAATGATCACAATGTACGTAGTTCTATAAAACTGTGATTGATAAATCATTTTATAATTTATAAATTACAAATGAGACAAAACTTTTCTGGACATAGAGGGTATTAAAAATTATGAAATTCAAAATTTAGAACAATGTAATACATTTTTATCCCTTCTATCAAATTTTCAAACACACTTGAGTTAAATAGTCCACTAGTAAAACCTCATGTACTTGTCATGCATACTCAATTTCTACATCACTTACAATGTTTTTTCAATAATGGTTACAACTTGTTTTTTACTCTTGTGCCTTGGCCAATTTTATGTAACTTTAAATAATGAAATAAATCTAAAACCACAAAAAATTAAATGCAGTGTTATATATACACACCCCAATCCCCATATCATTGAGTATAAACCCCTTGATATTTGAAACCTTACCTAAATAAGTTAGCTTATGTCAAATTTATAGTGCTCATTGTCTCGATAAAACCCTAAAGTTATCCCCCCCCCCACACAAAATAAAATTTAAAAAAAAAAATAAAATAAAAATAAATTGGACTGTTTAAAGAAGATACAAACTTTCAAAATCCATCAAAATGGGCCCTCCCACTTGTTTATCACCTTGACAGAACCCCAATACCTTTCTAATTTCCTTACCAGGACAACAAATACTACCTCCGTCCCCGAGTAAGAGTACTATTTTTTTTTGCTGTTAGCATGAAGGTATTTTGAGCAATAATTTTAGGTTATTTTAATTATGTTAATGAACATTTAGATATTGATATTGGTAGTACATATAATGAAGTATCAATAACAAGTTTAAAATCTCCATTAGGATAATTAGATCAGCATAAAATTATTGCTCAAAATACCTTCGTGCTAACAGCGAAAAAAATAGGACTCTTAATCTGGGACCTAAGAAGTATCTACTAGTAGAAAGTGAGTGTCATCCCCATATATAGTTAAAAAAATGCAACTTGTGTGTGTTCCCCCTTGCACCAGAAAAAGTGAATTCCTTAACATGCCAAAACTTGTTAATTCCACATTTCACTCATGAGATTTGGACAAATTTTACCATCCCTTGAGATTTAGAATCTCACAATATATTTGATCAACATTATGTTTATTAAAAGACTATTCTGCCTATAAATCTTTTCATCTCAAATTGTTAGGACCGGTGATTGAAAAAGTGCCTTAGGCGTCCACCTGGGAGGCACCCATGCGCTAGACGAGAACCAAACGCCACGACGTTCTAGTAATCCGTGAATTAGGTACTCCATCCATTAGGCGGCCGAATAGCCGACCTAGGCACCACACGCCGCATGGCTTTGTGTCACTCTCAATGTCAAGACCACTTCTTTTAGTACTTGTTTCTTCTCCCAACACTTAAGTATGTAAGAATTGTCGGATAAATATAAGCTATGAAACCAACCTCCCTCTATTTTTTTTTATACTTGTTCCTTCTCCCAACACTTTAGTATGTAAGTGATGTGGAATAAGTATAAGCTATGTAAAACGAGTCTTTCTCCTCCTCAAGCGCTGGACCCTCACACACTCGCGCGCACACATGCTTCCTTGAGAAGCTTTCGATTCTCCAACCCCACCCTCTTGCCCATATCAGACCTCCTAATTTCCTTTTTAGTTCATACACTTCCCAGCTTGCAATTTGAATGTTCCAGTTAGTTATGGTAGAATTGTTTGTTCCTCTTTTTTAAAGAAAAATTGTATTGATTGTATTAATTGAATTTGTGGGTGTTTAGATTTTAGTTATCTAGTTCTACAAACAATTTGATAATAATACTACATCTGTTTTAAAATGAATTTCCAATTTTTTTGATTTTTTTTTCTTCGTAATACTCCATCTGTCCCAATTTAAGGTTTTTACTTTCCTTTTTAGTATGTCCCAATTTAAGGTTCTTACTTTACTTCATTACCTAAAATGGAAACTGAGACCCACTTGTAATTCTCACAACAAAAACTCTCTACCCACTTTATCTCTTACTTTACTTTTCACACTTACAATATTTACATTTCATTAATTTCCGTGCAAAGTCAAAGTAGGAACCTTATAGTTGACGGAGGGGTATATTTTATTTCAACGTCTTTGTGAAATATGATGGAATTATGGAATTTATTTATAGATGTGTCTGAATTCTCAGCCCGCCTAGGCCCCTAGGCGTTAGGCCTGCCTCCGCCGCCTAACGTTTGCTTAGCAATTTTTAGAACCTCAGTTAAGACTAAATTATTTACTTAATAAGTTTAAAGATAAAATAATCATTAAATTTACATACTAACATAACTGACAATAATCAAGATGAAAGGCAGAGCTGTCAATTTCAATTACAACCAAATGAATATATTCACATTTGTAAATTTTTAGGTTAAAACAAGATTTATAACTGTCAAATTTTATTCTAAACCTGCCCATTAACATTCGAATAGTACCAAATACTCTATCTGTCTTGATACCAAATGAGAGTGCACGGGAATTAAAGAAATAGGAGTATGTTGGAAAAGTAAGTATTGTGAATGGGTAAGAGAGACAAAATAAGTTAGTGGATAGTTGTTTGAGTGGATAGGAGAGAGAAAAATGAACATTTTGATAAATAGCAATAAGTATGAGACGTGCAAAATAAAATTAAGTAGCGAGATAAGTATGAAACGGAATGAATACTTAGTCAATCACATTGACTAACCTGAGGAAATATTTACAATTTGGGAGGAAAAGAAAAGAATTATTGAATGGAGAAATTGACAAAGTTGTTATTATTGTATTGACTTCTCCCTCCAAACCTTCAATTAAATTAAATGTCCTCTTTTCATTTGTCAGTCACCAATAAATAAATAAATCAGCCACAAGAATGCTGCCGAATTGAATTTTGATGTTTGTTTCCAACCACCTATTAATAATTGACACGTGGATCGTCCCTTTCTGTTTAATTTCAAAATTGGCTTTAACTGAGGGAGGTGGGTTGTGATTGTTCTGAATACACAATGGTACTTAGAGTTCTTAATGGGCTTCTGGCCCAGTCTTACCTAACGTTTCTTAGGCCTCTCTAATTTTTCATCGATATCCAAATTAATTACTCCCTCTGCCCCTAAATGAGTGTCCATTTTTAAGAAATCTTTGTCCCAAAATGAGTGTCTTTTTTTAACATAACTTTATCCCTAAATGTTTTTTTTTCGAAATTTTTTTCACCGGTTTCTTTATACGCGCAAAACTAGATGTTTGGAAAGGATATTACAAGATTATCTATGAATATTTGCTACCAAATTGTACAACAAAGTTGAGATTTTCAGTGTCCCTTAAAATGAATTTTGGACACTCATTTAGGGACAGAGGTAGTACAACCTACTCCCTCTGTCTCAAAATAGATGTCGTTTTGAGAGTTAAATTTTGTCTCAAAATACTTGTCGTTTCACTATTTTCAAAGTTTTTTTATTGATCTATACCAATTATATCTTTAATAATGATAGTGAACTATCTCTTACCTAACCAATTAATTACCTAGGTAGTTGAATTACTTTAGGGGTATTTGTGACTTTTTCACATGCATTAATGATATTTCTTAATATGTGTGAAACACTCCAAAACGACATATATTTTGAGACGGAGGGAGTATATCCGATGTACTCACTTTTGATCAGTGTCTAGGCCGCTTAGGCCCCGCTTAGGCGCTAGACGTTCATGAAACGCCTAAATCCCGCCTAGGATATTATAACTATTTATGAATTCTCGGCCCCGTCTAAGTTCCGTCTAGTCCCCAAAGCGTTTATATGGTAAATATTTAAAATATCAAGCTCATGGGAGAAAAACTAGTCAAACTTTCAAATCCCAAGCTCGTAGGAGAAAAAAGAGGCCCATTTTCAAATCTCGTGGAAGAAAAAACGGCGAAACCTCTCAATATCGTGAAAGAGAGATTATTCAACCTTACGTACGCTGCGGCGCCTAGCGACCGCCTAGCGCTTTTTAGAACCTTGCTTTTGATTAACACAAGTAAATTTTTCTCAAATATTAAAGTTAATTTATTTTTTTAAGTAAAATTTTAGAAAATAATAATAAATAATTAATTAATATTTTTTTAAAATTTTATTAAAATGATTACAATGATATCAATATTTGATGGGATTTTCTTGTATAGACTGAAAATTTTAAACGTCGCCAATATAGACGGGACTGAGGGAATATAATTTCTTAAAATTTGTTCTCAAGTAAATATTAAATTTTTAAATAAAATATTTTTAGAACGGCGGATATTACAAAATAAGTTTCCTTTGACTTTGCCCAAAGTTTTATACATATGAATTGATCATGTATTAAAAATTAATTAGTGGATACAATTGCTCTTAATGTAGGATACTAAGAAAAATTGTGGACACAATTAATCTGACATTTCGAAAAGGAAAATGTATTTGTTTTTCTAACACCATAAAATAAAAAATTGTAGCGGATGAAATGCAGTTTTAACTAACACTTCCTCCGTCCCGACACAAGTGACACCAACTTTTAAAGCACAATAATTAAGAAAAAAACAGATATATGTGGTAAAAAATGAAGAGAGAATGAGTGTGATAAATAGTAGTTTTGGTTGAATAAATTGAGTGGTGAACAATGAAGTGAGAGAATGAGTGAGTTAAATGGTGGGGTTGGTATAAATATAAATATATTAAAACATTTCCGTTTTAAGTAATGTCACTCATGTTGAAAAGGATCGGAAAAGATATAAATGTCACTTGTGCTTAGAGCCGTCAATTCGGGACCGTCCCGTCGGGACATCCCGTCCCGTCCCACTATATATATGGGACGGGACGGGACAGAATATTCCTAGCCCGAAAAAATGCGGGACTATTCGGGACGTCCCGTATGGGACGCGGGACAAACCGGGATGGGACGGGACGTCCCGCATTTATTTGGACTTCAGCCCATTCCCAAATTCCATCTTTAATTAACTCAGCCCAGTAGCCCACCCACCCCAATTTACGCCTAGATCAGATTCAGATACCAGCACATCGCAAATCGAAATTCCCAAATGAAACATTAACCCTAGGCCTAGCCGACGACGACGATTAACCCTTGCCGACGATTAGCCCTAGCCGCGGCGACGGCGAGGAGTCAACTTCTAGACTACTCGGTACTCACTCTGTTCCGCACACTGCTCTGCACCGCACTCCGCAATACCGATCATTCCTCTCCCTGTCTCCCACACCGACGGCGACGAGGCGACCAACCGGCAACCACCACTTCTTCTCCTCTTCTCTGCGGCGCCAGCGTGTCTAGTGTCTACTTCTCCTCTTCCGGCATGTACTAATTCTTCACCTAATTAATTGGTTTTGTTTGAGTACAGTTCTTGTCTTGTTTAGTTGGTTTTGTTTGAGATTTGTTCTGAGTTCATAAATTACACCTAATTAGTTGGTTTTGTATGAGATTTGTTCTGAGTTCATAAATTGCACCTAATAAATTGCACCAAATTAAGTTTTGTTTGAAAAATTGGCATTTTTTGTGATCGGGTGATCGCGTGAACCTATCCCGTGTTCGTCCCGTATTGTCCCGCGTCCCGAGGTGATTTGGGATGGGACGGGGAATTTCCGTCCCACATAAAATTAGGCCCGTCCCGTCCCGAATAGATAGTGGGACACCATAGTTTTTTCTCGTCCCGTTATCTCGAATTGACGGCTCTACTTGTGCTGAGACATATGGAGTATGTTTCTGGAGTTTCACAAGTAATTCAATTATTATGGTAAACAAATGAAGTCAAATCTTAGACTCATTGGTCGCACAATAAATATATAATAGTCAAATATTAAACATACATTTATTATTCATCCAACACAATACTCCCCCCCTCCCCCTCTTCCTCCTCCTTTTGTTTGTTCAAAACGAAACACAGTTTTCAAATAAAATAGTAGTATAATATTAATAGTGAAATGTGTGTTTTGTGAGTAAGAAAAATAAGATAAACGTAGTGAATGAAGTAAAAATTACTATGAGTAAATATGATAGTTATTATGAGTATGACTAGTGAGTACAATGAATAAATAATAGATACCCCTCCGTCCCAGTATAAGTAGGACTAGAGGAGTGGACACAATAATTAAGAGAAAATAGTGAATGTGTGGTAGAAAATGAAGAGAGATAATGAGTGGGGTAAATATTAGTGTTGGTTGAATAAAATGAGTGATGGAAAATGAAGAGAGAGAATGAGTGGGATTAAATAGTGGGGTTGGTTGAATATAAATATATTATAACATTTCTATTTTGGGCAGTCTCAAGTCTCAATTGTTATGGGACGGCCTAAAAGGGAAAGAAGTCCTACTTGTACTGGGACGGATGGAGCATATAAACTTTTTTTTCTTTCCATATGTAAGGATTAAATGGAACACTCAAAAATTAAAAGTGAATAAAAAAAATAAGACATAAACATAGATTAATAAAAAATTAAATGGTGGTGTCAGAATTGTCTTCAACGTGTCTGTGAAGAGGTCATGTGATTAATTTATCAACCAAAGAAAGGAAATTTAGGTAAGGTAAGCAACTACTACTTAGTACTTCTATTTCACTTTAATATATTTTCCAGTTTTCCATGTATAAAAACTGGACATTTGTAGGAAAAGTAGAGTGACAGCCGGTCAAAAGTCGGTTTCTATAATGACAAAAACTTTTGGATGAGAACATGAAAACCCGTCTTATCTATGAGACGGGTCATTTATACCCCTCCGACCTGACCCACTAACCGGCTCCATGACTCATGGGGGCGATCATGCCACGTGGCAGCATCTCATAATCCCATTTTTTTGAGTTTTTATATTTTTTTTGGCTTTTCCTGACGTTTGCCAAAAGTAATAGTTAATATAACTAAATGTAATGAATGTGCTACTTATAAAAAAGTAATATTGTTTATAAGTAAACGTAACACCTGTTTTTCAAAAAACAAAAGCTCGTTTTACCTATTTTTCAAATGTAATACTAACTATAATTACGTGTCACCAAAACAATATCTAAATGTAAATATATTTTATACTGAAATGTAATAGTGTTTTTACAGAATTTTTAAAATTGTGTATTTTAATGTAATTTTTTAAAAGAAAGTAACATTTGAAAAATAATAACTTATGTACATGAATGTAATTGTTTGTACAAGTAAATGTAACAGTTTCATACAAGAAATTATAACATATTTATATAGGTAATGTAATACTTTTAACATGCAGTACTAAAACAAGTGTTTTTTAGTTGTAAAAATAAAGGGATGAATTATTACTTTTATATACATATGTATTACATTTATGTGTAATCACTTTTACATATAAGTAACACGTTTATTACAGTTTAGTTATAATATGTATTACTTTCCCAAACAATGAAATATAATAATAAAAAGCACTATTATTTTTTTGTACATATGTAATACTTTTATGTATACAAAGTGTTACGTATAAGTAACACGTTTGTAACATTTAGTTATGGTAACTATTACTTTTGGCAAACGACAGAAAAAGCAAAAAAATATATATAAAAACTAAAAAAAAACCATTTTTTTTTGTCCAGGTAACTATTACTTTTGATCACAATAACTATTACCTTTGACTGCCACGTGGCAAGACCGAGTCATGAATCCAGGTTGTGGGTCAAAAAAACCCGTCTCACGCCGTGAGACGGATCCTCTGTTCTCACGTGAGGCTTGTTCTTCTATAATGTACCCTCTCGACGTTCTTCAACGTGGTCCATTATCATCTATTTAAGTCTAACTCATATTACAACTAACACTTTAAAGTATTGCTACTTGAAAATTGTGAGTATAATAATTTAAGAGTGAAACTTATAATAAGTATTTCTTTCGATTTAAAGTATATATCAACCATCAGGGCTAGCCTGATGGCCAGGACCAAGGACTTCCAATCGGGAGGTCAGGGGTTCGATTCCCCCCTCCCCCAATAAGCTAGGATTTTGTTCTTGTTTGTTCGGAATTTCCTCTTGGCCCATAGGGCTCAAAGTTGTATCCCTAGTTTATTTAGGTTGTTTCATGTTCTCTAATAGATCCATAGGGTCTGTAATAGGTAGGGAAATAAATCTGTAATAGACTCATTAGGGTTTGTAACACGATGGCAATTTCCTTAAATGAAACCAACTTTCTAAAAAAAAAGTATATATCGATTTGGGAGTTAATTTTTGTCTCAAAATACTTGTCATTTTACTATTTTCAAGGTTATTTTGTTGTTGTATACTAATTATACTCTTATTAATGATAGTAAATTATCTCTTCCACAAATATTTAATTGTTTTGGTAATTGGATTACTTTAGTGGTATATGAAACTTTTCACATGCATTAGTTGTGTTTCTTAAAAATTGTGTAAATGCTCAAAAAGACATACTCCCTCCGTCCCAGCTCACTTGACACCTTTTGATCAAAACTGGTCAACTTAGGGTCGTTTTGACCAACACTTTATAGAAATATTTATGTTCCAAAAAAAAAAATTAAAAATTGTTATTGAGAGGATTTTAATGGTGATCATTTTACATTTTTTAAATTTTTATTCGGATCATAAATATTTCTATAAAATGTTGGTCAAACCGACCTTAAGTTGACCAGTATTGGTCAAAAGGTGTCAAGTGAACTGGGACAGAGGGAGTATATTTTAAGACGGAAAGAGTACGTGCGTATGACAAGTGGGTAGAATACATAAAAAAAAAACTGCACTTTTAAAAAAGTGATACTTACTAACAGAATGGAAATTCAAAAAAGAAAATTGATGCAAGCTATTATGGGACGGAGGGAGTATATTTTCAGCTCAAAAAGACACCGTAACTGTATGCTCTTGCATTCGGCTTGTCAACGTTTCTAAAACTTACTACCCCCCCCCCCCCCCAGTTTCAGAGCAAGTGTCAATATTTCTTTTTTAGTCTGTCTCAGTGTAAGTGTCCACTTCCTAAAATGGCAAAAAATCTTTACTATTCCTCCCAAATTCTCTCTCATACTTTACTTTTATACTCACAACACCAATCAACTTACTATTTCCTACACCACCTTCTATCTCCTACCACACTTTTCATACTCACAACACTTAAATTACTTCCACTATTTCTTAATCTCCGTGCAAATGGAAGAGTGGACACTTACTCTGAAATGGAGAGAGTATGATTTATTTATTTGTACGGCAAAATGGTAAAATTAAAAGACTTTTCTTAATTTAGAAATGCGATATTTATTATACTAACATTTATTATTTGATGAATTAAAATGAAAATGTACTCACTATGTCCTAAAATAAATGTCATCCTTTTGCACGTTAATACGAAAAAACTTTGAATAATAGATTTAAGTTAATTTAATTATTCTAATAAAATATAAATTTATTATTAATACAACATCATAAATACTATCAATAACTATTTTATTTTATTAAGATAACTGAATTAACATAGAATTATTACCAAAAATCTATTCGTACTAACGGAAAAAAAATATTTATTTCGCGATAGAAAGAGTAACATTTATTTATTTTAGTACAAAGGACTAAGTATTACAAAATAAAAAAAATATATGAAAAAGAAATCATAAATTACAGATCCAAAGGTGAATAGAGGGCTGAGATTGAAAGTCGAGAATTACAGAGGACGATGACCATTTGCATTATGGACAGGACAATAGAATAATACTATGGGAAAAAAAATCGCAAAATATTGCTCACAAAACAATGGTGTAATGATTTTATTGGTGTTTTTAATTAGAGCGTGGCGGATCCATTATCGATGCAACCAATAAATTATAGCCACCGCATTTTGTGACCTTATTTTGTACCCCTATCATTGCTCCAGGACAATAACATCTCTTTGCAACAACCATTGTAATTCGTAAGACCCTCTCTTCTCTAGTCTTTATCTCTTTCTTACCATTTGCCATTAAAAAGTTTTTTTTTTTTTTTTAATAAGGAAAATCGTTTTAGGCGCCTTACATTTTGTCGCACTGATTGTTTGTACAATTATAAATAATAAAAAAAAAAAAAAAAAACATGAATTCATAAAATTTGAGATTGCATTGCAATCACAAGAAGCAGAACAAGGACTTCAACAAAGAGACCAATTTAAGAGAAAGGAGGGAAAATTTACAACCCATCATTTTATGTCCAATTGAGTTACTTACACTTCCTGTAAAAGAATACCACCTCTACGGATCCACCATCACAAGCTTGTTGGAGACATTGCCGATTTACGGTGGAGGAAAAATAAAAACAAAATTAACTAAAAAAAAAAAAACTTACTCAGTCTAAAATCTGATCAGAAGAGAAGTGGCCAAAGATATCAGGACATGAATTCCAGTTTCCCTCTTCCCTGGCCTCCCAATAGCCCCCAATATATCGAAACGTATCACTTCCTTTATCCTTGGCAAACCACTGTGGCTTCCATCCCCTTTCTTGCATTTTACGAGCCTGGATTTTGCAAAACAAAAAATAATTAACACCCATCAAATAAAGTACTTCTTTGTTGCCAGACATGAAAGTACTGGGAAATACTCCCTCCGTCCCAAGAAAGATAGTCTCATTTGAAGGCTCCTAAGTCACTTTTTTATTTTTTGCCCCTACCAACAGCCATATTATTAATGGGTACTTTTGGTCCAAAAAGTTACTTTTATCGCTATAAATTGATAATGAAGGTTTCATAACTTTTCACAACAGAAAATTCATCAAATCCTCAAATCTTCTCAATCCTCCTACCATTGAAAGTGGTTTTAGAAATCTTTTATTTTTCCACTAAGAAAAAAATTTCTTTTTTGATGGTCAACGCATGTGAGCTTTGACCAAATTTACGGAGTAATACACTGGATTGAGAAAAAATGTGAGTTACCTGCCGCTGTCGTTGCTCCAGTCGAAGCTTCTCCGCATTTGCCATTTCATACTCACCATTTTCCAAACACCTTTGATCAGGTCTTAATCTTGAATCTGTTGGGGGTAGCTTTTCCTGAGGATAGCAAAATATCATCTTAGCAAAGGGCATCTTCCTCACCACTGATATTCAAACACAAACTCCCTCCGCCCCGAAGAAGAGGTGGGTACTTCTATATTTTTTTACCATCCTAATTGAGAGTAACAATTCCTTTTAAGGAAACATTTTCACAACAAATTTACTACCATAACCTTCATTTTCTGCCTAGAAAAAACTCAAATGTTTTGGGAGAAATTTAATTAGGAGATTTCAATTTTTTTCTTAATTTGTTTGTTTAGTAATGTGTCACTATTTTAGTGGGACAGATGTGAACCCCCCCCCCCCCCCCCAAACCCCTACCAATCGAACGAGTTGTAGTTTCCATTGTAGGATGTTTCACACACATTTGAAAAACTAAGCAAATAGATGCTAAGAGTTCCCAAATTACGTTCATTGCCTAAAACTAATCCGACCACAAGTAGTCCAGTTTAAAGTTATGGATAATCAACAATTTGAAATGTTTGTCTATCAACCAATGATATGAGTGGAGCATAGGATTTTGAGCCTTTCGCCACACATTAGTGACAGAAGACTACATCCACAGCAGCCTAAGATCCACAATAGAGCACCCATTTATGAGCATCTCAAACAAGAATTCCCAATCAAATATGCCACCAAGTATATCAGTAGTTAATAAGGTGCGGTGTAGGAAAAGAAAATGAGCTAATATTACTCGTACCTTTAGTCCAGGAGTTAGCTCGTTCAATGTCATAGCAAACCGTGTCAGATTATATCTAGTGGGAATTTTAGGAGGTTTGCTCCGCTTCCACAGCAAATGAGCTTCTGAAAGAGATTCAAGCCCTTTTCCCTTCCCGGAGAAGTCACCATCAATGTAATGCATGCTTTCATCCCATTTCCCAAACAATGTTGCCACTGTCTTTCCATTCTTATCTTGGACTATCCCTTGTACCTGCACACAAATTGAATTATTTTACTGCAAACCTTCAAAGGGAATAATAAAAAATAGCTCACAGAAAAAGCATCACTTGCTAGGTGGTCATGTTTTTTTCTTTAGATTTCACACCCTAAATGATGTTGTGGAGTTTAGTTTGACGGGTATACCATTAGCTACGAAGCATGATATGCCAAAATAAAAATAGTAGGATACACTTTATGGATTTAGCGGGGGAGGAGAGTACAGCTGGGTGCATACAGGATGTGTTCGATACATAATACTGGTACATAATAAGCCAGCTCACAATTTATCCAACCTAATGCAGAATTATTCTTCAATAGACACCAAAACTACCACACGAAATCATGGTTCATGCTGTAGAAACCATATAGTCATAAGATGTGCGACCGTGTCCGAGTTCCCACCACAAGCATTATATACTTTTTGAGTGGGCATATACTCTAAAATCCATGCCCTCCCCAGATCCAACTAGATAGGTGTTGGGACTAGTCAACCACACCCATGTTCATCTAATACAGCTTGTTTCTTGCATGGAAAACCCCACACTGATGTTGGTTTGTTCTTAATGTGTCAAACTTTCAATAAACTTCTTTACGAACCTAGTGGATCAAGATTTTGTCTTCAGGTCAAACACAAGCTATGGGTCTAGTCAGCGAAATTTCTGCACGGAACCGAATGTGTTTAAGCGGGGAACAGAAATAAGAAAGGGAGGGACTGACTGTTTTTATCAACTCTTTATACTCCATCTGTCAAGGAAAGAAAGTCCCGCCTTGACTTTTACGGTCAACTTAATTGAACTTTGACCATAATTTAATGAGAAACGAATTATCCCTACGCAATTCTAAAAACTGTTAATGTTTCACCATTAGAAATACTATCAATAACAATTTTTAGAATTGCATAGGGACCCTTCCCCGGTCCCTCGCTGTGCGGGGATGCTTTCTGCACTGGGCTGACCTTTTTTATGATCGATGTTCAACTGAGTTGACCATAAAGGTCAAAGTGGGACTATCTTTCTGGGACGGAGAGAATATTTGACTTTTATCGTAGCGACAACTTGCAAAAATGAACACAGTAAGTATTGAGTAGCATATGGAAAACTAGATCATTACCAAGTTAAATGAACAATACACTCGATCATTGCCAAAATTGACTTTGCTAGTGTAAGAAGCTACTCAAAATATAAGTTGTAAATGTCAAAATATTCTCTGTTATCATTTTTTCCAGTCCCCATGTTAGAGAATACAAGAAAAAATATTTCACCCGGACAATGAGACTAACTAATTGGCAAACACACACAATCAACGACGGAGAGGAGGGGGGGGGGGGTAGAGAGAGAGAGAGAGAGACCTGGTGCGGATTCCGCTCTATGATAGACTGCTCCTTGAATTTCAGTTTACATGAATAGCTTTGATTTCCTTCAATACGCATAGTCCCATAGTGGTCACAATACAATTTCCCCAAAATAAGATTGTATATGGATGTTGTTACCTGAAAGAATAAAGTCCAAATCAGATGAGACTTCCCACGACAGGTAAGTTCTATAGTTATTTGGCAAAAAATACCTTATTCCACTGAAACACTTCTCCATCATCAAATTCCAAAGTCAAAATCCCAACTGGGTCAAGCTGAATTGAGCGACCCCAAAATTTGCTTTTCAAGTTGCTGTCACCCCAAAATTTCCAGCCAGTACCCTCACAATGACACGCTACAACCATCGGATGATGACTAACCTGATGCAAGAAAAGGAATGCAAAAAATTATCTAGCAAAATGCTTTAACATATGAGAAGGAACATAGATGCAAAAAAAAAAAAAAAAAATGGCATGACCACATAGGATTGGGAACAATATCACTCTTACTTCAACATTTTACCAAGTGTATCACACATACATGACAGAAGAACCTTTCACAAAATCTTCTTTGTACACGCACACATGCACACACACAAGAAAAAGATCACAATTTGAACTGAATTAAAATACTATAAACAAAAACACACTTTGACATCTTCTCCTACTAAAATAAATGATTGCAGCTGTTAATCCATTTTCAACTTAAGTAATACAGAGTAAGATGACTATCAAAATAAGATAGACTGCTACAAAAACAGGCGTATGCACTCCTGCTAAATTCCTCATCTGGTCTACTTTCTCCCACACACTCTACCTAAATCAGAACACTTAATAAACTGGCCTACGTATTCAATTCAAAACTTACAAGAATGTCACTTAAATCCTCTTCTATTACCATAGCGATATGTGTTTTAAGTTTTAACATAAGATGCGATCTTGGGGGGTGCTTCTACAAAATCAATGTTACCACCATGTTTGAGACAGGGTCGATACTAAGAAGAGTTCCGTTTAGACGATAATAAATTCTTTAAGCGCATAGAATCGATGTCACTTAGAAAAACATGAAATATGATTGTAATAGCAATTCAAGTGCTCTTATCATCAAATTCATACGGCGTCAGCTCTTGGCTTCACAACTGAGGCATTTCTGGATAGGGCTGACATGGTCATTGATTCATGGAACTAGAGACAGAAGATTATCATGGCCCTGCTCAAGGATGACACATGTTGACAAATTTTGACTTTTCTGTTAGCTAACTACTCTATATGTCCCGGTTTAAGGTTCTTAGTTTGACTTTGCATGCTTATTAAGGAACCAAGGCAAAATGAGTCAAAAAAAATAGGGAATTGAGGTTATAATTGTTCGAAGCACTATTCATAAAGCAAGTGGGGTGAAAAGTAGGTTAGGTAGGAATGTTTCTTTTGTAATTCTATGAGCTTTAGAGGACATGATTGTCCAAAACACTGTTCATACTCTTCCATTTATGGAATAAAGCAAACTAAGAACCTTAAATTGGGACAAACTAAAAAGGAAAGTAAGAACCTTAAACTGGGACGGAGGGAGTACAGTTTATTCTCTCTAGATTCTTAAAAAGAAATGTATTCGTTCTAAAGCAACATATTTTAACAGTTATTTAACAAACTTTAGTCAAAGAGTGATTACGATAATTATTTTTTATAGATTTGTCATGATATGCACATATTGCATGTGTTAGCAATCTTCAAAAAATCGAAAGGAGCTCCTTCCTCTCTAACGAGTCCACATTAGTTTACCAAAATGATCTTACCAACTTCTGAAAATAAACTCAGTAAATATACTGCAACCGTTTTGGGTGAAAGGCCCTTATAGCCAAAGAGCCGTAAAATATTATCAGGAAGGAGTGTGCTGTTTCCTGACCTAGTTTTCAAATATGATTTACCAAAACTATCGTCTTCTATCTTTAACTCTGATAAGCCACAACCACAACTCTCAGCATCTTAGAGCAGCAGCATAGGATAGCACTGCTTTGATTTCCTAGGTTTCTTTCGTTTTAGCTCCATTTGACATTTGTTCATGTTGGATGGAATTCTCAGAAATCATCTTATATCCTTCTACTGTTTAATCTTCCACTTATACTTCTGAACTTTAGACATCCTTTTCATATTGATATGAAAAGGTGGTCGACATTTTAAGAGAACATCATCAGTACACAAAAGATAGTTTTTTTTTTTGAAGGATACACAAAAGATAGTTAAATTCAATCGGATTCAAAAGTTCCAACTGGGAACTGCTACATTCACCTATGATTTCCTCAACCTGCTATCATCCATGAACCTCATTCCCCTCTCCCACTTTCATATAATACCCCAAAACAGAAAAATATATTCGAGTATTAAACATGAGAAAAAGAAAATGCAGGAAGAGGAAACAGAGGTAAAATGATTGAGAGACTAGAGTAATATTCTTTTTCCTAAATACTACTACCTCCGTCCAGAGTATAAGTCCACCCTCCCATTTGCACGGAGATTAAGAAATGGTAGAAGTGATGTAAGTGTTGTGAGTATGAAAAGTGAGGTAGGAGAGAGAAGGTGGGGTAGGGAATAGTAAGTTGATTGATGTTGTGAGTATAAAAGTAAAGTAAGAGAGAGAATGAGTGGGAGGAATAATAAATATTCTTTGCCATTTTTGGAAGTGGACATATACTCTGGGACGGACTAAAAAGGAAAGGTCGACATATACTCTGGGACAGAGGCGGTAAGAAAGATCAAAGTGATGGGGTGAGAGTGAGACCCTGGTAGAGGCGTAAAACACAAAATAGTGGGTCCCTTCCCTGACACCAAACAAACAAAGTGTGTGTGTGTGTGTGTTTTCCATGCCCATCTTCACTACCTCCTATTTCTAATCCCAACAAAGAACTATGATTGTATTGCCGAGTCTGCAACTTGATTCTGCATACAACTCGACTTCCATGCAAATTTTTAGTTACTCCAAAAACGATGTGTGCAAAGTTACAATGGTTGTTGAACCATATGCATATATCACCCCAAGGCCCAAACATAAACCTGTGCAATATTGATGAACCATACTGAAAACTCTACAAACTGATGAAATATATAAGGTGATACTTAATGTAAATATAGGTAGAGAGATAACCTTCTCTGAGAAAAATCGAAGGCCTTTATCAGGATAGTCAGCCTCGTAAGTCTCACCCAGCAATGGATTAAATGGTTTGCAATTTCTTCCTTCAGTAGAGGCATATCCAGATACTGCAAATGCAGCCACATTTAACATCCTCATAAGGCTGTTACCCTAGAAAAGAATTGATCAACAGAGGATCAGAACCAATAAACTGATTTCGCCCAGCAACTTTATCAACTTGTAAAAGGATCAACAAGAAATATCCATGGAAGAAATGAATCTTGTTCAACAACTTGCATCAAATAAGCAGTCCAGAACAGAATACCCATCATAACACACAAACATATTATATGATGTAAAGATATTACCTCTGGGGGCTGAAAAAGAACTGGTGGAAGAAAACAACAAGACTGCTAACAAAAAACATTCTCTCTCACACACACACCCCTCAAGGATTTTCACTGCAGATCTATTCTAGATGGAGGAAAGTAATTTAATTTTAGCGAGTTCAATAAATACACGATTATTATAGGCTAGTTCAAGAACCAGATATAATGGGAACGATACAAGTTCTCAAATAAGAAGACGCATCTCCTTCAGTGCATAAATATCATAATCTTATCACTCGTTTATGATGCATCAACGTAAGAGACAAAAGATACTTCTTGAACTATTATCAAAAGCACAAAAGAGAAAAAAATTCAGTACCGCAGAATCAGACTTACCCTTTTTCCCCAGTCATATGCCCTGTCAAGAAGATAAGAGTATTCCAGATCCTCAAAGCACTTTTGCAGAGAAGAAAGAGGTTCATTAAAGTAGACAGGAAGACACACTTTTGTAAGGTCTTTCCCGATGTTGTCTTTTATCATTGACCAGAGACTTATTCCCTTTTCTTTTTCAACGGGATCCGGCAATTTCTTGCGACGCTTAACTTGAGGAAAATCGGTACCAATGGATCTAATGGAAGGGCTAACATCTCCTGACCCATCTTCATCATCAGATGAAAAGGATGACGAACGAAAGTCAGATCCACTGCTTCTGAAAGAACCTGATGAGAGGAAGTCCCTAGTGTCGAAAAATGTATTGTCCTCCTCATCCGTCTCTTCCTCTGCAGCATCGGCCCTCTCATTATCATCTTCAGATTCACTTGCACTTGCTTCTGTAAAAAGAAGGGTCAAAAAATCATATGGAGAAATCCCAGTAACATGTGATATCAACAGGAAAAAAGGAAAAGACTGAACTTACCTATCACTTTATGTTTTATACTACCCCATCCGATCCAAAATAAGTGGCCACTTTGACTGGGCACAAAGATAACCTATACTTACTTGACCCTTATTTTTTTTTTGAAGTAGTGGATACAATCGCTTTAGATGTGCGTCCCCAAAACAAAATTATGGACACATCACACAAGTACTCGAGCATTCTAAAAAATGGAAGTGGACACTATCTAATCACCCCAAATAGCAATACTGGACACTTATTTTATGGATCAAATGTAGTATGCCTTGTCAACTAAAGAGCAAAAGATCTTGTGGTCCTCCCTACATTTCCTATCCCACAACTAGCCGCAGAAAAGCATTTAATTGCTATCACTTTTAAGCCTTTAAAATAATTTTTTAATTGCTATTTTTCTAACGCGATATGCCCCCGTACCAAATCAGTACCAAGCCTTCCAAAGAAACAGAACAGCTCCGAGTATAGAGGAAACCTTGAGTTTCCAAAGTGCAAAAGTAAGTGAGAGCAACAAGTTTCATCACAGGAATGACTTGACCAAGTATCAGTTCTTAGGACAGGCTGGGGCTAACTCTGTTTATATCGGACTTATTTTAGTCGGTCCCATCTAGGTAAAATATTATAAATGTGTAGGCCAGCCTGAAGTCCACGTAAAATTTTATGGGTTCACTATGAACATGAATCATAGGATTATTCAAATAATGCTAGGTCGTTACCCGTGTGTGATGACATTGCGTTAGACTGAACCAAATGATGAAAAAGGACTCATGTAACCAAACCCATGTGTTCAGAACAAATGCCGAGAGGAAGAACCTTCTCATGAATAACGAATCTGGCAATGGGATAAATATCCATGTTTGTAGATGGGGAAAGCAAAGGCTAAAGTATAAGCCATAGTTACCGGGAACTCCCAACACCCCCTCGTCCCACGTCCCGGAACACGCGTCCCGGGTTCACAAGGGAACTCAACCCAAAGTACCCAAACAATCGTACCGGGAAATAAACGGTCATCGACGTAGAATCTTGTCTGCATTTACAATTTTTATAGTTATCCGCCTTTGCATTATACTCTTTTATCTTCCTAAAGTATATATGTATATATAAGTAATTGCGTGTGTATATACTCCCTCCGTCCCACCACAAGTGCTACTAATTTCCTTTTCGGTCCGTCCCACCACAAGTGAGACTGCCCAAAATGGAAATGTTTTAATATATTTATATTCAACCAACCCCACTATTTAACCCCACTCATTCTCTCTCTTCATTTTCCACCACACAATTTATTCAACAAACACTACTATTTACCCCACTCATTCTCTCTCTTCATTTTCTACCACACATTTACTACTTTTTCTTAATTATTGTGCCCACAATTCTAGTAGCACTTGTGGTGGGACGGAGGGAGTATATGTTATTATATTCAACTTAGTTATGTGTTTTCAATATAGAGCGTACCACGTTCCCAATTGATCCAACCCCCACCGTACCCAAAATTTAATAAGTCACGTTCCTCGTTCCCGTACCCGTCCCGCGTCCCGAAACGTCCCACGTTCCTGGTAACTATGCCATAAGCCCATAAGCAAAACAGAAAGTTGAGGCCAGGTTTGCAACTTCTGAGTCCGTGAATATATAATGGATTCATTCCCTATCCATTATTTCACGTTCAGAACTAGTCTTTGACTTTAGGTCTACAAGCATTGAGAATACCCCCTCTTCGATAGAGGCCTCACTTTTTACAGATAACATGGGTTCAGAAAGGCCAAGATGGCAACATTTTCAAATGCAAAATGTAATAGAGTAACAGAAACGCTCAAATAGTTAGACCGATAGCACCTTAATTGCATCTCACTAAAAAAATTTAGATGGTTTAAGTGATACAAAGCAGTTCAACATTTCTAATCCTTTTTAACACGCGGGAGTAAAGAACGCACAGCAGTCCACTTTACTTGGCATTAACAATAGAAGATTCCATATGATTTTGCAAATATCCACTACTTCAATATGATGAATTCAAATATTCATAAGCACTGACGAGTTATTTTCAATAATTATTCTCCAAGTTTTCTTTCTCTCAACTCTATTCTTTACTACACTCTTGCTGTTTCTCCAGCATTTAGACTTCACTACAAGGCTCCTTGTTTGTTCTTCAACAGGAAAAAGATGAGGTGGAAGACACAAAAACTTGACTGCATTAAAAAGGTATTCTTCACTGGATCTAATGTCTAATTCTCCTTTCATACTGCACCTATTTATTCTCCACATATATCTTCTTGCATTCATCGTATTGCACCTCAAAGGTCACTCATGAGAGTATTACCCTCTATGCCCAAAAAAACAAAAAAAATCCAAAAGAAACAGCATGTAAAAGTGTTTTTACTCTTTCATAACAAAGTAAAAGAATTTCAATTTCCAAAAAATCTGCAATCTACAGATTCTGCATAGGCAAGGATGTAGCGACAGTCCTAAGTCTCAAAATCAGAAAAATGCACCCTATCACTGTCATATATACCATCACTTTTGCTCCTCCATGCTGCCTAGGAACTGGACAAAATGCATGAGGCCACAACCTCCTAGAAACAGATAACCCGAATAGCATTTTATGTTTGTTCATTAACAGAAAAATATGAAAGTTGTTGAATAACTCATGCCTAATCATATGTAGAATGATGTTAATGACATACCACTGTACTTTTCCTGCCTTAATCTGGAAGTTGCCGTATCCTCTTTCAATTGCCGCTGGCTCTCATCTACTACTGTGTTCTCCAGGTCAACCTTCTCCGTCTAAAAACAGCAAGAAAAAACATCGGTTAGCAGAACTTGAATACATTAGAAATTACATTAACTTCCCCCAAAAATATATTTAATATCTTAGAAGCTAGATAAGTAGGAAACTAAAGAATATATGCATAGATGTATTCATGGCCAAAATACAGAACATATTGCGTATGAATGAAATGAACTAAAGGTCTCAAGCAAAGTATGTACCATAAAAGGGGGAAAATGTCTTACTAGGTAAAGTACTCGTATGATTTTATTGTGGAAAGTAGAATAAAGAACTGCATTGACAGGATTAGCTAGTTAGAATTAAGAATATTGACTTGATTTAAGACTGTACGAGGGTAGTCCTACGAAATCATATTAGGGTTTGATAAGATTGTATAAGAGTATTCTAGGTAGGGAGGCGTTACACGGATCACCGGAGAGTAATAGAGAGGAGGAGCGAGAATAGGAACCAGAAGGATTCCGGGGAGAGACAAGCACTGCGGAACTTGGTCTCGTAGAGAGAGAAATTATGTGGTATGGTATAATCAGCCCATCATCCCACAAATGAGTCCCTTATGGGGTATTTATAGTGAATGGGAAGTAACGCCATGTGCCTTGCACATGCACTCCAAGGTGTGATGACCATCCCGCAGTTCTCCCTTTTACCCAACTAGGCCACGTGTAACCCTACGATTGGGCCACGTGGCGATCTTCCTATTCTAGCCTCCAATCCACAACTCCTCGGCGATCCCAATGGATAGAAGACTTCCCCGACCTTGTCTAATCGTGGGAAGTAGTTAGAGGATACTAACCCGCATGTCGCGGGATAGAAAGTGCGTCCGCGGGACAGAGATGTACCCGTGGGAGAGGTAGATGAATCCGCGGAGCAGAGATCCATCCGCAGGAGAGAAAGGTGCATCCGCGGGACAGAGATGTACCCGCGGGAGAGATAGAGACAGCGTTCGCGGGAATGACCGGACGAAGGAAAGAGGGTGACACGTGCGAGGCACGTGCGCGCTACATATGCGGAACATGTATATCCTACAAAGACAAACACTCGAAGAGAAATTTGATTCTTACCCTCAGCAACATAAAGGTGAGCAATAATATCTTAATGACATCTTAGTCCATCAAGAAAAAGCTCCTCTACAAAACCTAGTGCGCTCTCTCAATCTGTTATGCCAATTGAGCGCCCTTCAGACCCCTGTCTTACATTATCACAATTTACTTCAGCTGCTTTATTTGAGCAAAAGGTAAATTCTGAAACACCATGAAACTCGGTCAATGCTAGCCACAACTTCGACAAGGGCATGGCATCTCTAACCACATGATGAAACTGCCTACCACGTAGCAAATCATTCACAAGCTCCTAAACCATACAAGAAACACCTGAAGAAAGAGACACATTGTTTGAGGTCACCCAAGCAGAAGACGAAACCGCTACACCATGAGATGAGCATTCAGTTGTCAACAAAGAAACACACATTGACATGGCTAGAACCCTAATTGCCCCACATCAGCAAAAATAAGAGTTCGCGAGGCATGCTGTCCAAGAGTAGATCTACATACCCTTTAAGCCGCCTGTCGAACCCACTTGTACCTTCTACTGACCTGAACAAGGGGACAATTGGCTGGTATCGAATTAACTTTTAGATTTACCACTTCTATCAGGAAAGACTACCCTGTTAGCCAAAACCTCGATTGAGTGAAATTTTTGGATCGCTACTTCCCATCTCAAAACATGTGGCAAAGCAAGATCAAAATGAACCATCTCTTAGATGATTTAATGTTTGATCAATATCCTACTACTCACTCATTAAAATACACATTCTATACCAAAGAGCAGATTTGTCAGGAGTCGGGACCTAAATTTAAATATTTAATAAAAATATATTCATCTACTTTTTACTTTGTGAAGGATTTTTTGTGCTCTAAAAGGTTATTATTAAGTTAAATAAGAACTAATAGAATTAGTAATCAAGCTCAAAAAACAACAAAATATTTATGTATTGTTACATTTAAATCAGAGCGGAATCCTCAATGGACTTGATCGTCCAAATATTGAATCGAATGTGAGCTATTGAAATAGCAAATCATATCATAATTGAGCAATAGGATTGAGACACTCCATCCATATCCTAAAACATACATAGGATTAATTAGAACCAACACTTGATCCATTGACAAGCCTGTATTTACTTATGTGGGTCATTGGTTCTAGCGCTCTATTACGAACATGTTTCTTAGTTGCACAAAACACACAGCCAGCCATCCTGTACATATGAAGACAGCTACCTGACAGAATTTCGATTGCATATTCAATCAGCTGAATACACTTCACACAGGCTAAACTCAATATAACATAATGAAGCCTATAACTTACTAATGTGTATGTTTCTATTTGTTCTACTTCACAAATTTTTTGCAGCTTTCTATTACTAACATGATTCTTAGTTACACACTTACACAAATACAGTGCCTGCCATGCAGTAACGAGTAAGGCAGCTATCGCACAGCATTTTCTTCTTTTACCATTTACATAAAACTCCAAATGTACTTCTTTACGTCACCACCCAGAAGATAATCTACAATTATCTCCCATTTTAACTCTCCCTCTTCGCAATTAGCTTACCCTAAATTAAACTGGAAATCCTCACTCTGTTATGTTCCTTAGCCATCCAAACCAACTGTATCTGATCCTACTTTTTCTAAACCTTCTACTTCTTAAGTGTTTCCCCAGTTTTGATTAAGCATTAAACACATTCACAAAATTTTAAAAAGAAAAAAGAAAAAGAGTATATACTCGAAAAGCAAAAAAATGCTGGACATTGCATAAGTTTAGATTCCATCCATCAATCAAGTAAATGTGATCAACTCTTATGGCCGATCCTTGGTGAAATCCGTCATACAAACAATAGTCATAGTTCGATAAATATTGTCTTGGATCCTATTAGTATAAGGTTATCATGTTGCTTCAACTTCCAAAATGAGTCATTTTCCATGTGAAGAAAAACTGCCATCCAACTTTAATTTTCCTCTCTAATTATTATTGGGAGAAGCTTTTTCTCTCTAATTATTATTGGGGAGAAGTTCCTAACATACCTATTAAGTAAGACATTGATAAAATAAAGAAAAACTAAGAACTCGATAAAATAAAGAATTAGCTTCGTCACATCACCTGTGGTAACTTCAAGAAATAAGCAAGCTATATCAAGTATGTTGATAGGTATACCCAAGGAGGTTTTTCACCAGAGGGGGTTTAAAAGGCATTACTGAATTTTATCATCATCATAAAGTTAACCAGACAACAATAAAAGGATCAAATCCAGCAGAAACTTTCTACTTCATAACCAAGTTCTCTGTAGATCAAAGTGCAGAAGATCCTACTTAACTGAAAAGACAAATTAAAAATGAATAGACAAGCTTTACCACATTATGCTCTTTCTCTCTCTCTCTCTCTGGTTCTTTTAATATGCATATTCTTACCAAGGAAGCGTTTCAAACTAAAGAAAATGATAATTCCTCACAAAAGTTACCTCAGAGAACTAAAAATGATGAACAAGCAGGTTAAGATCCATAAGATATTTTCTTCACTAGGCCATTTAAGAAAAGGTACCATCAAACTCCGAAACATATATCAGTAGGCACAGATAGTAATGACACACAAACAAAGCTTCTAAATTCAAGCTTTTTTATTGTGTCAAAACCACCTCCAAATAAAAGATAGTAATAAGCAAAACAAATAACAACAATAAACAACGTGAAGAAACATTTCAAGTAATTCATTTGTGGATATTTACTCGAGTATCACATACACTCAAAAGGATATGACATCCATAGGATTTCATAATGCAATCACATTCCTTCAATCTATACAAAGTGACCAAAACAAAATAGGCCTATTCTGGAAGAAGTCAATTGGGGTAATCAGGGAACTTTAGAAATTCAAAATATTCTATGAAGAAAAAAAACTGAAGAAGAATTCACATACCGACTATGATTTATCATTTCTACTAGTAACTACATGTACCTCTAACTGCCGCAGTGTATCGATGAGAAGCCAGTGTTTCTGCTTAAGAACCATAAGTTGGTCTTGAAGAGCTGCAAACTCACTCCTCATTATCTGTTCACTGTCAAGGATGGCTGCCTCGCTAACACCCTCTTCCAACAATCGCTGTCTCAAATTTTCAGTAGACACGGCAACAGCATCGACAGGAGCCATTAGTTCACCATTAGACAGTCTAGGAAACATGCCCTTCACAGCCTGAAGAGCTTCCATCCATGCCATTCGATCTTCTCGCGTTTCGGCCCTCAAATGCAGCCTCTTAGTCCCCGTAAAAATAGAAAATCTCTTGTCGTCCGATCTGCTTTCACGGATTGATGAGACCTACAAAAATCCATAAATATTATAGAAGGAAAATAGAAAATGCTCTTCAAAACAACAGGAGTCCTTTCAAAACCCAATGAATAGGCAAAGTACTAATTCTCAAACTAGTACTAAAGCAAGGAGGAAACCAATACACCAAGGGAGAAAACAATGCACTCTCCACAAACAAAAAATGTTACTCAATGAATACTGCCACAGGCAGGAAAATCCATGAGTTTGCAATGAAATCTTAACCAATTTTGTTAAAAAGTTGATATCAACAATCATGTAAGACAGATAAAAAACACTGAATCATATAAGCAAACCAATATGAAAAAGCGCGTAAAGCAATATAGCAGAAGAAATCAGAATCTTATATATATATATATATATATATATATATATATATATATATATATAGATACAGACAAGGCAACATAAGTTAGAACAAGATGGATTATGTTCCTTCAGATAAAATTTCTACCAGAAGTCCATGAAAAACAAGAAACAAACGAAATTGCATATTTGCACATAAACACATTTGATTCATAGCAAAATGCAGACTTGTCAATCTCAATTCAAATTGAGAGTACATTTTCCATTCTTTTTCCTTCAAATAAAAATAAAGCCTGAACGAATCTGATAAATAAAAAGAGAAATTAGAAACTGAAACAAAATTAAAACATAAGCAGGGGAGAATTGTTGTAGACCTTGAGGTGAACTTCACCAAGGGGCTTCCGGCGATACTGATTATGATTGGCGGAGCTCTTATGACGGGTCAACCTGCGAAAAGAATCTTCACCAATCACTCTCGATCCTTTCTCAGTCTCCTGACTAACCACAATCTTATCAGGGCCATGTATCTTATAATAAGAAACAACTCCATCCTGCAACACAAACCACCTCGGCCTCCACCCTTTCCCATAATTCACCCACTTGTACAGTATCCCCGATATTCCATTCCCAACAATCTCATTAATCTTAACCTCCCGATGATCCATTACCGTCAACTGCGTCGCCTCCCTCATCGCCGGCGGCCTGGCGACCGCTTCAATAACCACATTATGCCTGTGACTTCCGCCGGCGGTGTGATTATTAGCGTGATTGTTTGTGAATTTGGCAGCGTCGGATCCAATCCCGAAGACGGATGAAGGTGACGAAGGCATCGAAGCGAGTCGGAAGTCCAAGGCGGTGGTAGGGGAGGTTGTGTGATTCCGTTCGGTGAGGGTTATTGGAACACAGCAGAATGGATGCATAATCAATAAAGGATCATCGGATGAATAGATCGGAAGGAGGTTGGAGTGGCGGTGGCGGCGGTGATTCGCCGGAGAGTGTTCATTTCTTTATATATATATATATATTTTGGTGAATTTTTATATGGGAAGAAAAGAAAAGAAAAGAGTTAGGGGTGGGTGATTGATTATAATTTATATGGATAGAGATAGAGGAGAAAATATATAGGAAGCGAGAAATTCGGCTGGGGAAGAAGAGTTTGGTTTGGCCGGAGGAAGAGGAAAGGAAAGGGGAGGGAGGGAATTAGAATAAACGGCGATGAGGTGGCAATGTGTGACGGAAAACAACAACAACAAGACAATTGACCCGACCCGACCCAGATTCCAACAAACCCCAAAATCTTCCCGGGTATAGAACCGCTCCTGCTTTTGATAGCTTCTGCGAGATGTAGCAGGGGTTAAAATTTGGCAATCTCACCCCATTTTTTTTTTATCTCAACGGAGGAGATGCTTTTGAAATTGATAGCGTAGTTATAAATCTCGTCCCGTACCGGTCGGTACATCCCGTCCCAGTCGAAAACCGGTGTGATATAGGTATAATTCCATCCCAGTTTCTGTACCGCCATGTACCGTTCAAACCTGTTGAGATGGTTGTACCGGTCGGTGCGCGAAAAGAAAAGCTTTTAAACCAATTTTAAATTGTCGGACCTAATAAAAATATATTTAAACTTAAGTTTTTTTTAAAAAAAAAACTATGACCTAGATTTGTACTTCACGATTAATCAACATTGATCCATTCAACGCAATAGAACTTTCATTATCGTCAAGTCGCTAAACAGGAACAAAGCAGCTGTGTGTGGTCCAAGAAATTGAAGCTACAGATCGGTAATTTGTAAGCAATCTAGACTAAACTTATGCTAGTATTGGTATAGTTTGATGATAAAATACAAGCCTTTGTAAATTTTTGTTGAACATTGTTTATATATTAATTATCTTAAAAATTACTAAAAAGTGCGGTAAATTCGGTATGGTGCACCGGTACGTTCTGGTACCGATACGTCACGTCCCAATGGCAAAACCGGTACGCTATCCGGGACGGTATTTATAACTATGATTGATAGGCCTCGCAATTTACCAAATTGATTTTAGTCGCATGAGGAGAGAGAAGGGCGAAATAGAGAACCGAGGACCACAATGTTGTTGAGTTGAGTTGCAGTAGCAGCTCGCAGAAGTAGTCTCGGATTCCCGTATACCCGGACATCTAAAGAGTGTTGATGTGTGTGAGAAAGTGTCATCGTGTATGTTAAGGGGGTGCTAGTGTGGGTAAAAAAATATAAGTGACAATGATAAAGAATGTCGATAATAGTCTTAAAATAGCGCAAGTGTGTGTTAAAAAAAGTATGTGTGGTAGTGGTAAAGAATGTGACCAGAGTATCAATGAGTCCCAGCAAGGTCAATAAATTATGATTTTATTTATGCTACCAGCATTTTAAAAACATGTTTTTTTTAATATGTTAAAAAGGGTAAATATAAAGTCACAAAAAAGTGACACAATATTTGGCTTACAAAATGATGTGTCATGATTGTATTTGTGTTTTTAATTAGAGTATGCCGGGTCCACAATCGATGCAACCAATAAAATATCGTCACCTCATTTTGTGAACTTCTTTTGTGCCTCTAGCATTGCCCGTTTAAATATACACATGTTATCCAGAATTTCACTTTATTTTTATTTATTTATGAAACTAGCTGTTTAAAATAAAGGTCCGGTAGCTGTCCATGATTAGGCAAAGTGTCCAAACAATTGACTAATCACTACATTCTTCATAAATCATGGTCCATAACCAATACAAAACCATCAAAATTGGATAGTTTACAGCAAATTATTCCATAAATGGGGAGCAATGTACCTAAAATAGTTTAAACCTAAAAAAAAAAAGTAAAATTAAAATTAAAGACCCTATTTGGATAAACAATTTGTTTTTCGGTTAGCACTTTTCTTTTTCTATTTTCTCTCTCTCTCTCTCTCTCTCTCTCTCTCTCTTCTACAATTTTTTTAGTCTCTTTATTTTTTGATTTTTTTCGAAATAATCCATACAAAACCACAGAAAATAAAAAATTCACATGTCCAAACAGAAGCAAAGATACTCCCTTTTCAGGAATCATGGTCTCCCCTTCTCAGAGTTGGTTCCTTCACAGCAGCCTTGGTCTAAAAATAGCATATATGTTGGCGAGCGAACGATCAAAATCAATTTCGCATGTGTGGGACCTGTCCGAAACAAATTATTATCAACCATTAACTTTAAAAGAGAAAAAAAAACACGGAAAATCTAAACAGCTCACAACAACACGAAATTCAAACTCCCGCTCTAGCTGTAGCAGTTCCAGATCCCTTTTATCGGTATAGTTGTAGTACACATGGTAGTGAGAATAGGACGTCTGTTCCCAGCTTGAAAAGAATAATACTCCAATCTTGTTTACCCAAGTTTTCTTTTGACCAGTCCTTTGAAGAAGTCGAAACTGTACAACATGGGAAGCATGAGACTAGGATAAGGTACAAGATAAAAAGTAAAATAATCATTACATAATGATTGCTTTCTACGTCGTGTGGGGTCCGCATCGGAGTTACATGGAAAATGTTGCATACATGTTAGTCCAAATATTCTACTTTAAAACATTATGCTAGATTTGTGAGTTTAATAATCATGTGACAGAAGTCCAAACTTGACTTTTCAATATACTAAACATTTTGGTTAGTTTTAAAGTTGTACAAGGCACTTGGAAAAGATAGTTTAAGAACCAGATAAACTCAAACTAGATTTGGAGATGAATGATAGTCAACATGCCACACAAAGTCAACCCAAATAAAACATCTTCCTTCTTTGGATTGTCCCCCAAAAAAAGTATAAACATCCAAAGCATGCTTTATAAAAGCATTGACTTGTCAAATGAGAGTTTTCTTGGGATGGAGTTAGGGAGTAGGACATTTCTTTCAGAGATTGACAATAAGACACTTGGATTGGAAACCGTGCACAAGCAAATAATATTATACTCAAGAAAAACTGTACTACAAGAAAATCAGTTTATATATATTGTCCCAAAAAAGATTGTCCCTTTTGATAAGCTCAACATTCGCTTGTAACTTCTTCATATTGAATTATGTATATTGCCTTTTTAAGAAGTGAGACTATTTGTTTGGCACATGCTTATCGGGGAAGTGAGATGATCTTTTTTAAAACGGCGGGAACCCTTGTTTCCTCTCTCTAAATTTTCTAGGCTACTACCGAATCTGATGGAATAGGGAGAATGATTCACAATGAAGTTCAAGGATGGAGTCAGTTCACTGGAAAAATTCACACGTACCACTTCCTAATTATATAATCTGGCAACAGAGGTTAGAGTAAGAGGACAAACCTTTTGTTCCCGTTTTGAAATCCGTCCCTTGCCGTTTACGGTGTACTTCAATTGACAGTTAACAAACTCAACTACATCTACTAACTAAAAGGCTATATTAACAAATGGCAAAATAAACAGGTTAAGGACTTCCGCAATTTGTAAGTGTTTTTGCAGAATGTTTCCTATCCTATTATCTCCTCCGCCTTATTGAATTCATTAATCAAAATAAGTGTGTGCGTCATATGCAGACAGTACTAGAATCAGTACTCGTGTGCACCAATGAAAATACTAGCAGAAGTATAAGTCAAATCACATCTCAAAATAGTATAGAATGATCACACAAAAATAATACTACATCTGTCCCAAAATGAATGTCCACGTTGCTCTTGATCAAGAACAACTTCGGACATCCATTTTGGGACGGAGGGCGTAAATTGATAGGTGAACTCATAGTTCTAGGATAAAAGAACGGTTTAATACCTATTCCCATCTGGATGAAGCTCACACATTCGACCATCATCACTGATAGCCAGTAAATATCCCGATACAGTTAGACCCTGTAATTACAAAGTGATGCCTTAGATATTCCATCTCCCAAGTTTGTCCAAAATACCTCTCTCACGAAGAAGTTGGAGTGCATGGAAAAAAGCAAAACCATTTAGCTACAGATTTGTTAGCAAAACTCGGATCAAAATTTAAATCTCTACGCAATTATTCTTTGACAAAGTCACTTTTATAACTAAACATGCAAATCTAAATTTAAGATAAGCATTTTAAAAGTAAACACCCTCCTCCGTCCCATAACAACTTGCACCAATTTCCTTCTTGGGTGTGTCCATTGGTAAGTCCCACTTTCCTAACATGTCCAACTTGAATTCTTTTTTATTCACACTATCCCACTTGTCAAACTCACACTTCCAAATTGTCTTCCACTCGCAATACTATTGAATCTATATATTATTCCTTAATTCCCGTCGGAGAAAAGTGGTGCTAGTTGTTATGGGGCGGAGGGAGTAATGTTTACAACTGGAGCTCTAGCTCCATGAACAAAACGTAGTCAAAAGAAGAATAGACCCTAGAAAACTTCATTACGCATGAATTGTAAAAAAGCGTAGCACACCCTTCAAGGCACCTCCTGTACCCACATCACCAGCTTATCTCGATAAACAATACTTTTACTTGACATTTGTGTAGATGATACTCCTTGAAATAAGTAACTTCTCTGACTAGTTATATGCTTTCCTACAGACGCTACTCTACATTAGAATAACTGTGAGAAACTAAATACAACTCACCTGAACCGTAACAACTTTTTCTACCAGCTCCTCCTGATCCTCACCCTTTTCTTGTACAATAACTCTCTGTCCACTGCAAGCACGTAAATGAAAAAATAAAATAAAAAGAGAAGCTTCAGAACAGCAGCCTTTCGAGAAATAAAAATGCATCATTCACACAAACTAGGGAAAAATAACTGGTCTCGAGAACTCTGAATATATGACACATGATCTAACTATTCCAGCCAGCTCTGTATATATGCGCATGCAAGTGAGTGTGATTAAGAACTACTCCCTCTGTCACAGAATAAATGTCGCCCTTTTTGGTATCCTTAGTACGAAGGAACTTTGAGCAATAATTTTAGGTTAATTTAACATCCTTATAAAAGTCTAAAAATTGTTATTGATAGTATTTATAATGGTATATCAAGCAATAGTTTTGTAAATTTATTAGGATAATTAACTTAATCTAAAATTATTGCTCAAAGTTCTTTCTTACTAACGTAAAAAAAGAGCGACATTTATTCCGGGACGGAGGGAGAATAAAACATATACAGGAAGGGGAAGGAGGAAGGAGGAAAGGAAGATGCAAGAAGAAAATGGAGCGGGAGGGTAGAGAACTGTTCTTCCCCTCTTTGTCCCATACGTTGAGGAGCTAAAGGTGCAAGTCGGCTATAACAGAAACTAGAATGAACAGAAAAGCTTCTTGAAATCAAGGCCAAAAAGGAAAGTCAGATATTAAGATACTCCATCAGTCCCATTTCAAATTGCAAAATTTGCCATTTTAGGTGTCCCACTTAAAATTGCAAAATCCCAAAGTGGAAACTTTATAAAGTTTTTAATCAATAGGACCCACTTGTCATACTCACATCAACTAACCCACTTACTATTCTCTACCCCACTAACAATATCCACCCCACTATCTATACTCACAGCACCTTAATATCATATACTTCTCCTTAATTCCCATGCACAACGGTTTTCTTGCAATTTCAAATTGGACGGAGGGAGTATATAATTCATACACCGCTCCATAGTTGAAGTATCTTCAACTTCATCTGTATGTAGTCAGAATTAAACGAGACTGGGGTCATAATATCTCAAAAATTACAGTTGTTTGATACACAAAGTACGTGTTCTGCGTTAACCATATATGCATACAGCAATGAATGCTTAAATTATGGAAACTAACCACAAATTTGTATTTACCTATGGAGCCATGTTTTGTAATATAACTCCTCAAGAGGTTGGAAGCCTGCATTATAGGAAGAAAAACGCTGCATAATCCTAACATTTAAGACACAACGTGAATTCCAACAGTCAACTGGTATACTACATAGAAAGAGAAAAATAAACAGCAAAAGGGATTAGTTAGAATGGAATTAAACTTTTTTTCCATGACAATTCCACCCACTTCCAGAGAATCATAGGCCTTTATTGATTCTAAACTTTCTTCCCAAACTCATAGACAGCAAATAAGCTGCGGGCCCAAACACGGGTTTGAAAAACGGACTTCGCTTTTTGACTATCATTGTCAGAGCTCCGGTGACTAACACAACAGAAGGGGGAAGACAGAGGGGCGGGTTAAGGGGAGAGGAGAAAGGCGCGACCACATTCGAAAAACATGTAAAGTTAATGACCAAAACAGGGTTTCGCCATCGAAATAAAAACTTAGGAAAAAAAACATGCTATTGATTTTATCAAGTTACATAGTAAAACTAAGCAATTCGATTCCAAGGAGACAATTATACATTGCAAAACTGAATGTAAGTCTTTACCTTGGCCGATTAAAATTTGAAACATACTCTCAAATTTATTAAAGAAGGCTGAAAGAATATCTTCTCTCTGTAGTCGAGAACAAAAAGAAGAAGTCAATTTTTGGAGCACCGCATTCAAGGATGTTGTGGGCTTGTCATTGTCGACATTCAAGCCTATCCCTGCAAGATTATGAAAATACACTAAACGATTTAACTATGTGAAAACACATTACATTAGAATTACCATGAGAAAGAACTCTTCAATTAGAATTAGTTATGAGAAATTCAAGGATTGGAGAACTCATTTAGGCAAGCTCAAGTCCTCAACAAAATGATGAAACGAACTTTAATTCTTAGGAAACTAACCACCAGTCGCAGTTCAATCAATCTAGTTACTTTTTGTTTTTGTATTCTTTTCTTTTTTCCTTTTTGTTTTTAGGTCAGTTGTCAGTAATCCTTAAGAGCTTTTGGCTTTAATAGGAAAAGAAACCTCTCCATGCTTGTAGCTTGACAACATAAAGCATATGTTCGATTAAATCATAAAATTTAGAAACCAACTTAGTTCCACCGTGGATAGTTATGAATTCTAATGCTTTATTATTTAGAACATTTAGAAACAACTATAGCATATAACAAATTATTGATGTGAAAATGTTGGCTTCTTTCGTACCGCCTCCATCTCAAAATGAATGTCCAATTCGCTCTTGATGAAGAGCAAAATTACACATCCGTTTTGGGACAGAGAGAGTGCATTAATTTACTTGCGGATCACATTTACTCCAATGTCTATCACTCAAATTAAGTTTCGTTAGAAGCATAACCCTTGGTAAATCAGTAAAAAAGCATCAAATGAGATCAAATATCTCTACTTTGTGTGCTTGTTAACCAGAGCAACTTGGAATTCTTAAGATACATGCAGTTTTTATTTAAGTAAGCGAACACACAATTTGTGTTGGATTTATTAAGAAACTCTCTGATCAAGTACATATTAATATGCACTTGTTAACAAAATCGGAATACAACAACAAAGCCTTCGTCCCAAAATGATTTGGGGTCGGCTAAAATGAATCGTCGTATGGAGTCGCCAAAGAAAAGGTGAGAAAACAATCGGAATGGGTATCAAAATTTGTGATACAAATATTTGTTTAAAGCCTCTATGAGGATTTCTACTTGCAAAAAGTGTTATAGTAGTCAATACTCCACCCTATTATCAGATTACTATGATCTCTTGATCATTAGTTATCATAATACAGGTTCTATTCTCTATAATTTAATCATGCAAAAAGAACATAATGTTAATGTGCTCGTCACAGCAAGAAGAATGTAAACTTTACCGGCACTAACATTGAACTTCTTATCTCTATACGTTGATGTACACAAAATGCCTCCCACTTTAAGGCCATCCAAATAAAGATCATTCGGCCACTTTATTCTAACATCAAGAGGAGGGGCACCCTGTAAAACAAATATTACCACAACATATCAGCACCAGAATGTAGAGCCAACCATGAAGGACAAGTGTCACATTATAGCTGAACTCTATAATCCCGTCAACGACAAAATCATAGTGAACTTAAAACCTAATTTTTCATTGAAGAATATGTTGCAAAAACAGAACTACTTCTCAGGTTAATTGCAATATACTCCTTCCTCGCACCCACACCTCCACTCTCTCTCTCCCCTAAACCCATTAAAATAGTATGAAGGACAAAAAACAATTTATTGTTACGAACATTGCAGAGGTAGCTGAAAAGTGAAAACAAGAAAAAAAATGAAAGAGAAGTCGAATATTCTTTCGAATGTGTTGAATGGAGCAGCGTTGAAAGGAAATTCCTGCCGGCAGTATCAATAGGAGCCATGAAAGCACCGGGCTTTGAGAATTTCCAGGATGAATTTTGGGATGTGGGGGTAGATAATAGTGAAAGTGGGAAGGCTGATTCTTCAGCCATAGTCATGCCACTAATAAAATTTAATTTCAGGTTATACAGTTCCATGCCTGTGCAGATCATATACACTAAAAGTGAAATAGGGTATAGGTTTTCTTTCAGCCATGTGATTAATAAAATATACTTCTAGGATTTTAAACATTAATTCATTTACAGATGGCACACAGTATACGTGACAATCGATACAATATGACGTATGGTGCCAGGCACCCCTTGTTTTGCATTTTTCTGCTCGAAACCTAAATTAAAAATACTTGTTGGAGATTTTACCACCAAGAATATACAAAAAGAAGTTGATTGTTACATGTAGTTCAAGTAATTTGCATTTTAAGGCTTCAGCTATTAAGATAAATCATTAGTTCTCAGGGATTCATTGCAATTAGAATATAGTATTATATAAAAAGGGATAAAGAAGGAAAAACTTGTTAAGAGTTGATATATTCAAATACAGTGTATTCATCAGACATCTAAACTTGAATTCAAAATTGAATAAATGATATCGCAAAATCTAGTTTTAAAGTACTTCAAATTTGAAAACTTAATGATTCAAAAACAGATCAGTCTTCAGTTCTCTGAGTTTAATCTTCAAATAAAGAGCCAAATAATTTTTCATAATCAACGATACACCATCAGTTGGAGTTTAGCATGCAAAAGGACAGGTGCATATGCTTGACAAGTAAAATAAATACATACCATAACATTATTCACTAATTACAATGGCTAACCACTTAAACTCATTTTACTCGAGCATGAAAATAGATATAGGTGTTGAAGACATACATTTTTTTGAGAGACTTCCTTTATTGCCTCTGTCATAGCAAGACTCACGACATACTGCACAAGAGGCACAATGCGACCATCCTCCATCTGCAATGTGAACGAGAAAAGAAGGCAACCCTTTGGAGATTCCCACACATTACTTGACCGCCCTTCAAAACACACACACAGTTCACATATTTATTAGTACATGACAGCAGATAAAAAAATCAAGCTAACTAGTACTACCTCCGTCCCAAATGAATGCCCAAAACATTTCAAATTCTCTCTAGATCAAGAGCAAATTTGAGAAGAAAAAAATGAATTCATTTTAAGACAGATATAGTAGTAAACTAGCCGAAACCAAGTCTACGAAAACAAATAATTTGGCACCTCGTCCTTTGAATTGTACATCAGCTACACAAACCGCACCAATCGGGAGCTCAGAGTAATTGCTGCAACAGAAAACTGAGGCATTAAAAGGAGGGAACCTAGTAGTAGCCGGATAACAAAATTCGGAAACTAATCAATCAATCAACAAATCATACTTACTGAGAAACAACGTCGTGGGTGGAAGGCAATTTAGGTGACCAAAGAAGGAATCTTCCGAAGGAGGTAGTAGAAAGCGAATCCATGTAAGGGTTGATACCGAAAGAGATTTCTTGTTCCTTGTTGGAATGCAAACATATTGAGATATGTGCATTGTCATAATCAGGGAGTTTCAAGGAAGCATTGTTCTTGAGAGACTTTGCCAGTTCCATCTCAGTTGATGATTTTCCAGATAGTATAAGAAGAAGACTAGGTGATTGAGCCTCCATTTTTTCTAAAACAAAAGTTTAAAAAAAAAAATCGTTCAACATAAATGCAATATGAAGACACGTACTCCCTCAAAATATCACATTTGATTGGTCAAACTTTTAAAGGTAACGTATATACTTTCTTAAAGCTCGTAATTCAATAAGTATTTCCTTTTAAGAACTGTGACTCTTTAAAAAGAGTTAAAGTTGGAACTTTTTTCCCTTATTCAAACTGAGAAGGCATTTCTACGACAGTTACGCCCGTCTGGATGCTTAGTCCACTTCATGCTAGCCGTTAATTTCTGATTTTCATACTCCCAAATTTTCTCTATTTATAAATCTACTTCTCATTTATTTTTCATGCAATCATTGCAAAACCACAAAAATCACCATAAACAGAGAAATAGACCTGCATATCCAAAAAAGGGAAACATTTTTTAGCATGTAATCTATATATTACTTCCTCTGCTACTTAAAACTTGATTGAACTTTGACAATTACATTTTTTAGAACAGAATGATGATTTTATTTCATAAACTTCCAATTAGTGGTCAATCAAATAGACTTACAAAATCAAAATGAGGAATTTTATTGAATTTAACTGAACGAGTAGTTAGTGCATGTTTACCTGGAGATGAAGAAGCAGCAGCAACGGACAGGAATGTAGTAGAAGGGGATAGAGAGAGAAGGGTGGAGGAGAAACTTTTTAGAGAGAGAAAACGGAGCATAAGGGTTTTAGAAATTAGGGACGGAGAAAACAATTTGTTTGTAGGAAAAAATCTCAGTGTCATGGAAAACGGTCCGTCCCACTTTGTAAACCTCCCAAAACCGGCTCGTACCGGTCTGACCCGGCCGAGTTACAGATTCCGCCGGGATGAAAAAGACAAGCAAAGAAATGGAGTCGACGCTAGAGGAGGACGCCGAGACGACGGCTGACGGAGTTGCAGTTGTCGATAGTGAAGGATAATTGGCTGGAGGAGATGGAGGACGCGGAGGCAGAGATGGTTTTGGCCGAGGTGTTGATTGGTTGGAGCAATTACTTTTGGACACAACAAATAGGTTTTCAATTACATTGTACACCAGGAATATCTTTTTGGGTTTTTAATATTTATGCCTATAAATTAAATATTAACCCCTCCCCTAGCGTATTTTTTGCCGGTCATCTTTAGAAATATAAGTAGAGATCTAAGATCTAGATTTAGGTTGACGGAATTATTTGCCTAAATAATTCGTGCAACTAGATTAGTGAAGATAGTCTAATAATATATTCTCTCTCTCTCCCCGTGGATGTAGCCAAGTTGGTGAACCACGTAAATTCTTGTTTTCGTGTTTGATTATTTCGCTTGACATCGTTCTTCATATTTATTTTTGCTCTAACACAAGTGTCCCAATCAGGAAAAAGAAAGAAATAAAAAAAGCTGACTTCTGGCTCACACGTGCCTTGGTCGGGGCGTGTGAGCCACACGCCTTGTTGGCCCAATCACAATGCGAGGCGTGTCTCAAAATCCGGCCCCCTCTCTTTGTTTCAACATGTTGAATTTATTCAACACCCTCCCCTTTTCAACACCCCCTTCAACAACCATTGTAGCCATTCAACACCCTTTACTATGTTTAATTCTCCATTCAACACCCATTTTCAACGTAAATGGTCAAGAGATGACGCTTTTTGATCCGGAGGTCCATTAAGCTTGAGGACGAAATAGTAGAGCATCCGATTTGGCTTTGAGCTTCCTGAAATGGCGCTGATATTTTAAAATAAAACGGAATTTAGCTCGATCCACACCACCAGTTTTTTAACCGGAACGGTGCGTTCCACAGCACTTTCCAATTTTATTTATTTGTTTTCTCTTTCTTTTCTTTCTGTTATCTGACTACTTTCTCTCAGAATAGCTTTGAAAATAGAGAACTCTATATGGTGTCAAGTTGGTTAACTACCCGACTGAGCACAAGAACTGCAGTCAAACATTTGTCCAGGTAACAAAAAAACTGTCACCCTTCAAATACACATGGGATTTAGCACAAATTAAGGTTTTGCAGTTGGCCAAAATAATGTTTAAACAGGCCCTATCAGAACTCAAATAGGGACGGCCTGACTACATAGTACATCACTTGTTGCCAATACACACTAGCTGACAGCAGATTGATCGATGCACAAACAAAATCAAGACTCAGATTTGGAATATAAACATTGTTATTTTACAATGAAATTCAGTTACAAAATCATCATCTACATTTCAATAGAAACGTCACGGACATGAAACCAAGAAACAATAAGTGACTGACTACACACTGACACACACATGATCAATAGTTCCTATTCAAACTTGATAAATGCAGGCAGAAATTCTACAAATACAATGCACGGTACGCCAAAGCCCCATAATCTGCTACTATATGCAAAAACGCAGATCCACCCATCTCAACAATTCCATTTTCGGGTTTTCTACAACTTATCCCTGAGTTGAAGACAGAGATTGGACATCTCCAATAGTACCTTACGTCTTTCTTCACGTGATATTTCCACTTTAGATTTGAATTCTTGTATCGGGGGGTCCTTTAGTAGCCGTTGGATCCTAGAACAGAGAATCAACGCTTGTGAGTCATCGCTGCAAGATTCAGCAACCAACTGCAAAAATTTGCAGCTTTGATCTTGAGGGGTAGTAGTAGCTAACTGGATTGGGATTGGAGGAACGAGGAAAGGGTGTTCGAGTAGTTGAGGGATCCTCCACCGTTCATTCCGGTCCCACGCAAGGCATTTTTTCATGAGATCAAGAAGCCATATATTTGAGAGTGGTTCATAAGAAATTTCATGATTTGGATCGGTTATGACCTTAAACTTTGCCCAGAACGTCTTGTATTCTGCAAATGGGGTTCTTCCATAGACCATCTGGTAAAGGATGCAACCGAGCGACCAAATATCTGATGGACGGCCACATTTTATGGTGTTTCCGTTTGCATCTGTCTCGTTGCACATGAATGCCTCTGGGGACATGTAGCTCAAAGTACCCACCTGCATAGTATGTATATTACAAATTTAGGACTACTCAATATGTGTGACGCATCATCTTTTCTGTTGTTCGCTGCTTCTCAGTACTCCCTTTGTCCCATAACAAATGTTACTAAAACTGAATGCGCGGGAATTAAGGAAAAGTAAATACGAGTATAATATAAATAGTTATGTGTCTGTGTATTGAGTATGAAACTTAAAGTGGGCGAGAAAATGTGGGGTAGGGAATAGTAGGTGGATTGTTGTTGTGAGTGGGCAAGCGGGCCCCATTAAACAAAAAAAAAATCTCAAATTTCCATTTTGGTTAAGTAACCTGTGTTATGGTACGCCCAAAAGGGAAATAAGTACCATTTATTATGGGACGGAGGGAGTTTACTTGTACTAAAAAAATATACTAGTAAAGTCCGATGTGGCTCGATGTGAAAAGTCACATGATAAGCTCGTAAACATAAAGAGGTAATGCAGTTAGTTACCTGTGAATCTCGTTGAATGTTGGTCGTGTCACTCATTATAGCTTTGGCAATACCAAAATCAATTAGCTTTAGTGAACCTCTGACAAGAAGAAAATTAGCTGGCTTCAAGTCAGAGTGCACTATACGTTCCTCATGTATGGTATTAACAGCTAGAAGTATTTGCTGCAATTTTTTAAAACAAAATACATATTAGATTCCATGCTAGAACAATCAAGAGTAAATCCGGTCATTCATATTGGGACGGAGGGAGTAGCATTTAGCCATACTAGAACAAATCTTACAAAGTTTAACAAGAGCCAGACAGAATTGCATGTAAACTCAACAAGTATTAGAGCAAATAGTTCACAAATACGAGTAAAGCAGTCCTTGTATCTTCAGATGCTTAGCTTTAGTGCCAAGCATGAGACTAGACATAAAATAAAGCATAAAGTATAGAAGTAATTTTCTTCAATCGGTAATGGATTAAATACAAAATTGGGACCGTATCGAGAAACTTTGTAAGACAACAATCAGTGAAAGTGGCAGAGAAAGCAGATAGTTGGAAGTAATACTTTATGTTAACATTTACAAGCATGGTTTACCTACCGCCGCAGCCAAAAATCAAACCTACAATTTCAGCTCACGAAAGAGACTGGCCTAATCGTGACTTGTTTCATCCTATTTTTTAAGTAAATGACATGACCTTTGTTTCTTCAATCACTCTAATGAACTTCCGAAAGAAATCAGTCCAATCAAACTTAACTTAGCTTTGGTTAGAATAAGTGGAAGTAGTTTCATGAAATAACATGTACTTATATTTCTTTAGTCACTCTGATGAACTTATGAAATCAGTTCAATCAAACCTGACTATTACCTGCGTTCTAGATCCTTGAAAGACGTACTTTTAACAACAACAAAAAAAAGGTCGCTAGGAAAAAAGTAGGGATGCTTGAACAAACATGATTTAATGTACAAAACATGAACAATAGCCACTCTTTTTTCAACAGATAAGACTGTCCCCAACATCCCTACCACTGAACACAACATAAATCTTCATTGACAGAGAGCAATTCCTGAGTCGGTCTGAGCCACCTCTCTCACCAATAAACAAAACCGCCAAACCGATGCAGCAATTATATAGGGCACACACACATAGCAAACTGCTGAGGAAAGAACAAACATCGTTAAAGAACTAGATCAAACCTGCCAGTAAAACCGAAGCCAGTTCTCATCTATAGTTGATTTTGAGCTATCCAATTCCTTCCATTTCTGAGACAACATGTGAGCCAAATCAATTTCACCATATTCAAGTACCATATATATGTACCCATCATCCTTGACTCTGCCATCCTTATTGCTCATGGAGCCATTCAGGACTTCCTTGAGCAATGCCTTATCTGTCACCTAAGAAGGAGATGCGTGTTAGGAATAGTTTCAAGCCTAATCAAATCATTGTCCTAAAATGGGATCGCGGTTTAGAGTTTACTTTTTTATTTTCATATATGTTCTTATCTTAAATAAGTTGGTCACCCCTGTGGACTTGGACGTGATATTGAATACTCCCTCCGTCCCGTAAATAAGTTTTTATGGGATGGAGGGATATATTCAAAAGTATTGTGAGTGGGAAAGAGGTTGTGAGTATGAGTATTTGCAAATGGGACCCACAATTTAAGTACGTGAGTATGAAAAGTTGGGTATGTTAAATAAAAAAATATTAAAAAGTTTTTAAGAAACGGGACTTACCAATGGGACACCCAAAAAGAAATCGGTGCAAGTTGTTACGGGATGGGGGGAGTAATAAATAACTCCCTCCATTCCAAAAAAAAATGTCGCATTTGACTTGTCAATGTTTTTAAGGGATGTGCTTTACTTATTTGCACCTTGCTTGTACAATAATAAATTTAGAAATTTCACATTTATTTTTTGGGAAAGAACAAAAAGGAAAATGCGACATTTATTATGGGACAGAGGCAGTGATTCATTGAACTTCCAAGAAAGGAGTGTCTTTGCTAGAACTAAGGGAACATATTAGGAAATCACGGTTCCGGAAAGCTAGCATGCCAAAAAAGTAGCATATATGTAACGGCATATGTGTCTTAGTCCTAATTGTTGGTGCATAAAGCTATACAAGTAGCAAGCTAATTGCTACTAACAATGAATAAATCTCGTTCTGTACTACTAATCAATTTTTCATTTGTATATTTAAATAAAGAAAAAAACTTATTTTGTTCAAAATCATGAGTTCAGATAAAAAGGGTAAATAGATAATAATACTTCAAAAAAAATCATATGTGAAATGAAATTAACTATCTAGCACATACCTCATAATCAATGAGTTGAATAATGTGGTTCATTCCCTTCAATTTGTTTAAATATTCAATTTCCTGACAAAATCCAAATGCAGTTGCATAGTCACGACCTTTTAGCTTTATTTTTTTCAAGGCATAGATTGTGCAGTCTTGCGAAATCACTTTGTGGACCTCACTACTTCCCCCACTACCTATCTTGCCAAGCCTTTGGTAGAGCTTCCCATTAACCTTAAAAAACAAATCAGGATCATAACTTCTTTTGCGAGGTGCTGATGCTGCTTTACTGCTAGCAGGTTTTTCTTGCTTTTCTGTCTTGGAGGATACTGACTTAGCATCAGACGATTGATACTTTGATATTGGAGCCTGAGACTGTATGTCGGTGACATCACCAGCAAATAGTACCCCTTTGGTTGACTTGTCAACAAGAGATTTTGGATCCTTTGGAATATCACATTCCTTTGGCACTATGCTTTGCATACCCCCATGAAGGTCATAATCCTTATCTTGAGAATGAGTGCCAACTGCTGGTCGAGCCACAGCTACAATATCTGCCTGGTCAGGTAATGCTCTGCTGGAGTTCTTAGGTAAAATATGCGACGAATTATCCACATGACTTTGGGCTAGTTGTTGACAATTGACGTCAATTCCTTCTGCATCATGCATATGACTTTTTTGATGAGGAGTGGTGCAGTAACTTGTTGAACTAACCATCGGAGCAGAAGCTAAATTTACTAATGTTGTGGTAGCACAAGTTGATCCAACAACTGAGGATTGAGTCATGTGTTGGCTAAAGTCACTTTGTAGGAAGTTTCTGAATCGGTTCAGATGGTCTTGAGCTCCAGTAGATCGATTTGCCAGCAAAGAAACTCCACCATCAGACTTTAAGTTAACATTATGATCCAGGCTTTGAGAACCCTTGTTCCTCGCATCTTGACTGATAACAGTTGAAGCCTCCAGCCGATTGCTCACATCGCATTCCATTTCTGTCAATGCAAGTGAACTCATGTAAGTTGATAAGTTGTCCGTTCCGGTGGCCATATTGTCATCAACTCCTGCATGGATATTTTGCAGCATATACAATAATTTGCAATATAAATTGTGGTCTGATCTGCGTTATTTGTGTGAATCCATACTATAGTTTTTGTTGATTTAAATGTGGCCCACATAAAATATCAGAGCTCTAAGCCATTTTGCACTTCAAACAAAAGGTTAAAAGAGAAATGATGGGTAAGAATGTTATATGAGAAATGAAGACAAGTTGGATGTGTTCATGAAGAAATACAGCATGGCATAGTTAAACCAGTATTTACCTTGCGACCTTGCGCTGTTTCCCAATACAAACTGGACTTTCTTCGGACCATCAACCATTGGAACATGTTCAGATGAAACCATGGGATCACCGTTTTTATAACCACCAACAAAATTGGGTTTATCACTTTGAACCTCAAACAAATTGAGATTCATTTCATGGGTGCTTCTTAAAGTGCCAGAAATTGAAGGAGGCGTGATTGAAGCATCCTCTTGAGTTACTGCAACAACAGACATCTTTGTCTGTGCAGTAGAATCCTGCACTCTTTGGTTTAGTGAAACCTCATCTAGGGTCTTTCTGGTATCCACTATAGGACCCATAACTGAACCTGAGCTCTTTGATGTTTCTCGTTGAGGAACCAAGGCACGTCTTGGTCTAATGTTGTTAGACTGCACTACACCTGCACTTAACCATCAGTTCGAGTTGATTACTTCGAAAGCTTTTAATTAAAGGTTAAATATGACACTAAAATATATCCCTAAAATTGAATTTATATTACTGTAGCACAATACGGCAAAGAGATATATGGAGAGCCGGATTGGATGACCATGTCCACACACTGACGCGATGCTAAAGTGACATTAATTCAGCTAATGATATACAGAGATACCCATCTGCGAGTAGTAAAGTTGTCATTAATTGCAACCATTTCAAGATAGTCAAAGGCTAAGATATTCAGGTGTTTGACCTATTAGATTGGTACAGGGAGAAGGATTCATGATGAAGGATTTTGCAATCAGGAAGAGGAAGGTTCACAACAAAACTGTGAGAGGTACCTAGATCCTAAAAGCAAATATGGCGATGATTAAACTTGAAACTAAATTAAAGATTAAAAAATAATGATTCTATAATACTATTACTATTATCATTATTAATTGAACTAAAGATAGAAAAGGCGTATGATTGTTTGCAGTGAAGAATCGGTCTCTGGGCCTGATGGAGCACGTCAATTAATCTTGTTCAGTCTCTGCAGTTTATCAATAATGATAATGCTCTTATGACAGCTCGTCTCTAGATGGTTGCACAAAGGTGATCCCCTTCTCTTTTCTTTCTCTACTTCTACAGATCAAATATTTTATTCAATTAGGTATAGCTGTAAAAAAGTGTCTGTCAAGGACTTTAGGTAGGAACAAAGGTTGGAAATAATTCATCTCAGTGGTCGTTTTCTAATACAGTAATAAAATCTATATTTTGTGAATCTAATGTGGATTCTGCAATATCTGAAGTTTGTTACCATTGTCCCAAGATCAAAATTAGAAAGAGTGAATTGATTCTTCGGGGGTAGGGTAGTGTGAGAGAATGATTTTGCACCTACTTGGGATTCGACAGTGTATTGGAACTTTCTCTATACAAGGGCGGAGCCACAGCATACCAAAAGGGAGCAGCTGCCCCATTTATCTTTCAAACTTTCATAAATTAGTACTATTAAATTTAAAAAAAATTAATTTTTTTTACTACTAAAAAAGTACTCCCTCCATCCCAGAGTATATATCCACCTTTCCTTTTTAGTTTGTCTCAGAGTATATGTCCACTTCCAAAAAGGGCCAAGAATCTTTACTATTCCTCCCACTCATTCTCTCTCCTACTTTACTTTTATACTCACAACACCAATCAACTTACTATTCCCTAACCCACCTTCTTTCTCCTACCTCACTTTTCATACTCACAACACTTACATCACTTCCACCATTTCTTAATCTCCGTGCAAATGGGAGGGTGGACATATACTCTGGGATGGAGGGAGTAATAATTAACTAATTTTGACCCCCCCCCCTTTTGCATTAAGGAGAAAATTGCATTAAATTATAATTTTGACCACATTATATTTCATATATTACCACACAACTTCCTACCACCAAAATAACCTTGACCCCTTACAAAAAAAATCCTAGTGCCCCCACTGTCTATACTCCGTCCCAGCACAAGTGAGACTTTTTTCCCTTTTAGGCCGTCCCACTGAAAGTGAGACTGCCCAAAATGGAAATGTTTCAACCCCACTCATTCCCTCTCTTCATTTTTCACCACTCAATTTATTCAACCAACACTACTATTTATCCCACTCATTCTCTCTCTTCATTTTCCACCACTCAATTTATCCAACTAACACTAATATTTACTCCACTCATTCTCTCTCTTTATTTTCTACCACACATTTACTAGTTTGTCTTAATTAGTGTGCAAACCCCTCTAGTCCTACTCGTGCTGGGATGGAGGGAGTATATAATACCACTTGAGGCAAGATGAGATAAACATGCATTTCAATAGTTAAGAAGATCAGCTCTAAATAGCTCGAGGAACGGCATAGCCGTTAAAAGTCCAGTCCGCCTACTAGTGGTCGCAAGTTAGAATCTCATGGGTAAGGATACAGAATAAAGGTATAAGGGATACATCGTTGTAGTTAGGAGAAAAAAAGTTAGCTGTGACGGGGAGGCAAAATCTGCTGCCCACACATGGCAGGCAAGTTGATACATTGTATCTTGTCTAATTTTCGAACCTATGTTCCTAGACCCATTTGGTCATCAGAATTCAGACATACAAGACTGGACAAGATGCACATGGACTGTATGTGCCAAGGCATGGGAGAACTATTCAAATGTGTGGAACTTGCTAACTATTATGGGTTAAAGGGTTAAACATAAACATCTTCAATCAAGCGATTAGGTAAATGGTTGTGGTGATTCTCAGTGAGTCTACCCATTCTCAAAGGAAGTGAGGATGGACATGTTAGGCAGGAGACAAAAGAGATAGATAACAGGACGGATCCGTATTCCGAAATGGGTAGCCTGTAGAACCATACTGTTACTGACTTGGTTAATGTTCAGTAGACATGTAAGTATCGAGAATGGCAACCAGGAGATCGATAGACACCTGGCTACAGATATGATGCTGTCAGGAGATGTATAGAGCTATGTTGTTATTCACAATAGCATTGAACAAGTCAGCTATTGTGGTTGAATGTATTATATAAGAATAATGATACTGTAAATTATAAATTTTAACCGTGATATGAGCTTGCTGTTAGAGGGAGGGACCCCTGAATTGTAGTTGATGTATTGTGGAAACTCCGGAAAAATGGTTATCTGTAAGATCCTGGTATGAAGTGATAAGATTCGACACAAAGACTAAATTTTCACAGGGAGCTACGCAAGCATCATAGACGGATTTATTAATATTACCGTTCGCACTTGTAAAAATTGTACGAGTAGAGTAAATTTAGGGGGTAGGGGAGGATCATTGATATGCACGGGAGATGGGGAATCCCCAATCGCATTAACACTTTCGTAATGGGTTTTTGTGGGAACCCTGCTGGAAAAATATGCTAGCAGATTTTAGAACAAATACCATGAATTCACATTCACCAACGTGAACAGGAAGAAGTTTCAGAACCAAACGGAGGTTAACAGACATTTTCAACAGTCAAATAAGTAATAGCGGAATTAAATCTACATAGAGAGACATATATAAATTCGCGAATGGACATGTAAAGGGAAGCGGTAATATTGGCTCTCAGGTCAATGAAAATAAAAGCCCCAATCTTTAACCCCAACTATTCCAAGGAAACCCTAAATTTGAAAATACAAAGAATGAAAACTCCAGAAAGTATTGTTTTGCAACTAATCCATGAACAAAGAAATAGAAAACGGAAAATTACAAATAAAGTGAGAGAGAGATTACCGAGGGGACGATGGCGTTTTGAAGGCGGCCTGAACATTCCGGAGGAAATCAGGCGGAGAAGAAGAAAAGGAAGACGAAGAAGACGACGTTGTTGCGTTGAATGAACGGTAGAGATTGGATTCAGTGTTGACGGGGGGCGGATATGAGTGTCTTTGTTCAGTGGAGCTGATGCAGGTGCGGCCGGAAGGTTAGCCTCCCCATCCATCGACAGATCTCAGAGGCATCTCCGTGCTCAGAAGATTGAATAAGATTCAGACAGAGACGGAGACGAGATTTATGACGAAGATTGTTAGGGCTCCATGGTTGATCCTTGACGAACTGATGGAGCACAGCTCCATTTGTTTGTGTGTGTGAGAGAGATAGAGAAGAGAGAGTGTGTGTGTGTGTTGAAGTTCAAAGTTCAAACGGCTTCTTGGCGCTCTTCAGAAACTTTTGATCTAGTTCATCATGGTCGGGTTTCCATACGGGTAGGTAGGGGTTGTAAGGGCATCTCCAACCCATATCTTCAATTTGACTTCAAAAAGAATATATCAAGCATCTTTCTCTTCCACATCATCATTCCACTACTCATTTAATTTCACAAACACTACACAAACTTTAGTCATTTTGTATATTGAACCCTCTGTTTTATTTTAAATGATAAAATTCCAAATTAATTAGCGAAAAACTATAATATTTTTTTAATTATTATTTACTATAATCAAAACAATAAATGTGCAATTAAATTATTGTTGTTGTTGTTTACTTTATATTTATGTCTTATTAGTTTGCTTGTTTTAATATTCTGTCTTTTTTTAGTTATTATTGTTATGTACTATTAATATGTTTTAATTTATGTATTATGTATTTTATATAAATTTTAATATATTTGATGTTTTTGTTTAATTAATATTTATGTCTTTTTCTTGTTCTACGCAATTACAACATAGACTAAAAATAATTTAAAATTAAAAATAAAAATAATTTTGGATTATACAATGATAATTTTTTAATTACATAATTCACACAATATACAAATTTTAATTTTTTAGGGACCAAATTGTAACTTTGAAACATCTACTTCATTTTTTAAGTAGATGAACAGCGCTACTTCAAATTTGAAGTAACACTATTCATCTACTTCAAAAATGAAGTAGGAATTGGAGTGGGTTGGAAAGGTGAATAGTTGGTTTTTTTAAGAAATGAAGATGGAATTGAAGTGGGTTGGAGTTGCTCTAAGTGGTTCGGTTCAAACCGCGGTTTGAGACCGAACCGAGTCATGCGGTTTGGTTTGGTTTTCAAACACCAATGGTTCGGTTCAGTCTCAAATATTGGCAAACCACATGGTTCGGTTTGGTTTGTGGTTTGACCTTCTCATACCAAACCAAACCGAACCGCGGTTTGAGACCGCGAGACCGAACCACCAAGCCAAACCACCAGACCAAACCACATTACATAAACTAATCCTAACCCCAGTTTCACAATCTTATTTAATATTATTGTATATTTATTATTAGATCATTACATAGACTAATCTTAACTCCCATTTTGTATTTTATTTAATATTAATTTCATTGTTTGTTATCTTCATTGAAATTTGCGATACATAAATTACCAATTTCTCTCAACGATCTATATTATAAAGTGTGTTTTTTTTTTTCCTTCGGCTACTCTCTTTCGTCTAGTCTCTCTCGTCATCCGACTTTCCCTTTCAAGAACCACATCTTTCGCACTTCCTCCGTGATCACGGAAAATAAAAACAAATTAAATGAGTTGCGGTTTGAATCGTGATTTGAACCGTAGTCTAAACTATGGTTTGAACCAAACCGAACCAAACTATAGCGGTTTGGTTCGGTTCGGTTTGTAATTTTTCATGGTTCGGTTTGGAATTTTCACAAACTAATGACTAGTGGTTCGGTCCGTAAATACCCCCAACCGAACCATTTACACCCCTATGGGTAGGTAGCAACTTCCCAATTCGTGAAAGATTTAAGAGCAGGTCTTGTGAAAAACGCGTTTTAACACTAAGCTATGGAAAAACATGTCATTTTGTCTTCTCTAATATTACAAAGTGTCTATTGTAATATTACATTTATAAATATTCAAGCAGACACTTTTTATATTCAAAAAGACACTTTTAGTGGTAGTTTTAAGACTGTCTGTCTTACTATTACAAAATGCCTCTTGGATTATTGAAAAATGATTCTTTTATTGTCAACAAGTGTTTGGCGGGTTTTTAAAATGGGTTAATGACAATTTAGACCATAAAGTCATATACCACCCTTCCAAACGAACCCTGATGTTTTTTTTTTCTCTAGATCAGACCTTGACGTGTAAAAAACTCGCCAGTTAAGGCCTTTTTAACTATTTTCGTTAGGAAAGTCAGTTAAATATCATGTGTCATGCACGTGACTAACGAATTGGTTCATTTGAAGTTGATATCTCTTTTAGGGGGCTCAATGAAAATTTCAAATTTAGTAGAGTTGAAAACAAACAATTATCAAATATTAAATAAACTATACAAAATAAATTCATTATCATCTATTTTTATCTATTATCATCTATATTTAAAAAATAAAATATAAACAAATAATTATTTTTAATTTATCACTATTTACATGAAAATTTAAAGAATGTTGATAAAAAAAAAGATTATTTACCATTTTGTGTTTAATTTAATTTTATTTTTACCAATTTTTATGAATGAATTAGTTTGTTTATTTTTGGTTAACTTTAAAATGATAATGTATTTAGAAATTTAAATTAACTTGCACTTTCCAATATTATATTTTTGATTAAAAAAAGAGATAAACTTATTCCCCCAAATTCTATGTTGTGAAAAAAAAAAAAAAAAAACTAAACCCTTTCTTAGTTCGTCTTCAACATTAAACTCGTCGTACCGCTTCCTCTTCCGGCCACTTTCACCGGCATTATCCCCATCACCCCAATTCACGACTATATAACAGGAAAATGATAAAATAAATTGTTGAAATGATGAATCAATTTGACCTAAATTGACAGAATTAAACAAGATTAGAATGGTGAACTGAGAATTAGGTCGAGAGATTTAGAGAGATAAAGTTGAGAGAGAATTGATAAGAACTCCGTATGCGGATCACAACATGGTACCGACCAATTTCGATGGATAAAAAAGGTAATTGTATTTAACATTTAAAAGCAACAAGGAAGCTTCAATTGTCAACAATGGTGGAATTGGCTAAGCTAAACTATGGTCAGATTATACTACTTAGACTCCTATGAAAACAAAGATTTGAATGAAAAAAAAAGAACAAAATTCAGCAACAATCAAGCTTCAGTCACTCACAGATATGGGTTCTTCGTCCCTCTCTAGTTCCATCCAAGCCGCCGTGCCACCGCCGTCGTCGGACGATGGCACATTTTCAGGTCCTGTAAGAAGGTAGACATAGATGAGGACATAATTTTTTTTTTGTTTCACCCAACCCCTCATTTTTAAAATCATTCATTTAAGCCCTTAATAGCTAAAAAATTACAAACTCATCTAATCCGTCTGTCACGTGCAATGCACATGCCACTTAACTGTCTTTTCTAACAAAATCCGTAAAAAAAGGTCTTAAATGGCGAGTTTTTTACACGTCAAGGTCTGATCTGGCAGAAAAAAAAACATCAAGGTTCGTTTGGAAGGGTGGTATATGACTTTAGGGTCTAAATTGTCATTAACCATTTTAAAATTTTCAAAACAAGTGCATGCCCTAGTGTTAAAAAGTGTCTCATGTAATATTGAAAAGTGCCTCATACAATGTAAAAAAAAGTGTCTGATAAGTTTTTGTAAGTGCAAAGAGAGTTTTTCTAAGTTTTAAAACAAATGTCTGCTCTAGTATTAAAAAGTGTCTCCTGTAGTATTGCAAAATACCTCATACAATGTAGAAAAGTGTCTGGTGAGTTTTCGTAAGTTCGAGTTGTTTGCAAAAATATCACCGCGTCTTTTAATAACGTTCTGTTTATTTACAAAAATGTCACTCCGCATATAGAAAGCACGTTTATACTAAGACGCGTATAAACGCGTTTTCCTAAGTTTTTCAGAAGATTTCAAGGCTAAAATGCAATTTGGTTAACTAAGTTGTGTTGGTCTCTCACGAGAAAAACCTATACCCGTTTTATAGTAAAGACGGGTGGATCCGGACCCATAACTCGGATTTATGACTAGAAGTATAAAAAATAATACGTTTGTAAAAATTAATACTTGCTATAACTAAATGTAACAATTGTGTTACTTATATGTAATATTATTTATAAGTAAATGTAGCAAATGTTTTACAAAAAAATAAATATGTGCATTTTACTCATCTTTTCAATTGTAATACTAACAATAACTATGTGTACCATTAACTATAACTAAATATAATTGTCTTACAATGAAATTTAATAGTGTTTTTGCAGAATAAAAGAACAATAGTATTTTGATTTTATGTAAGGTTACATTTCAAAATATAAATTGTTATAGTTGAGAAAAAAATAAAAAAGTTACATTCATTATCATAGAATGTAACATTAGATTTGTAGTCAATCTTGTGTTATCATTAATCCATTTCCTGCAAAATTATTGTTATATTTTTGGAAAAAAATTGTTACATTTCAAAAAAAATGTTACATTTCTTTATTGAATGTTTTACATTTATAGACGATAAAAAAAAAGGTCGGAGGGCAAAAAAAATAAAAAATGGCTCAGCTTGATGGCTGGCGGCTTGGTCGTTCACATCGTGAGACGGTCTTGAAGGAGTTCGCCCCAATAAATATATGCTAAAATCAAAACATTTGACATCAGTAACGCTACATGATAATGCTATATTGAAAGATTTTCCTCTAAAACCATTTGCAGACGTCATCTCTCTTTTATTAAAGGATTAAATTTGTTTTCAACCATCGTACTTTCACTTTAACAATCCTACTTTACTTTTTTGCACGAAAACTACTCTACTTTGGAAAACCTCTCATCCAAACCCAAAAATCGCTGATTAGGGCGCGGATTAGTGACGGATTAGACACGAATGTGTGGTCGCGATGAGAGGTTTTCAAAAGTAGAGTGGTTTTCGTGCTGAAAATAAAGTATGATGGTTAAAATGAAAGTCGGGTGAAAGTACAATGGTTGAAAATGAATTAAAATCTTTATTAAATGTGTTAGTAAATCAGATTCAAGAGATAGCAAATAATAATGAACGCAAATCAACACAGAATATACGTTCACCAATCTCTATTGGCTAGCTCCACGGGCAAAGGGAAACAGATATTATTATGGCGGAGAAACAATTACATGAGGATAATCACACTAATCTATGTTTGCATGAACTTACAAAGTTCCTAGCTATGCAAATCCCTAGATCTAGAATCACTGATCTCTCTCTCCATGTCAATTGAATAACGCGCAGAAAAATACTAGTTTATGGCTAGTATTTATAGGCTAGAGACCTAAACCAGAAGAAAGAAGGAGTCCTTAATTAAATCCCAAAAAGGGTTTAATTACTTTCCTTTTTCTAGAATCACTGATCTCTCTCTCCATGTCAATTGAATCACGCGCAGATAAATACTAGTTTATGGCTAGTATTTATAGGCTAGAGACCTAAACCAGAAGAAAGAAGGAGTCCTTAATTAAATCCCCAAAAGGATTTAATTACTTTCCTTTTTCTTCTTAAATTTGACTTATTCAAAGTCATTTACTCTAACAATCTCCACCTTTACTTTGAATCTCCCCAAATAATTCAGATGCACGAGCTTCCGACATAGACTCCACCTTGAGCCACATCCCTCGTACCAGATTTTTCAACCTTTGCCTCAGTCTGTCTTTCGTCAAAGACACTAGATTTGTCCTCCGGACAACCAAATTTTCCGCGCGCGCCATGTATCTTCAAGACACTCAGAATTTGCCTCACCAGGCAAACAACCTTATCCTCTGGACAATCAGATTTTCTGCATGCAATGTATCCTACGGACACCCAGAATCACCCCAATGGGTAATTAACAGTCATTCAGACGTGGCCCATCCTGTCGACATTGGATCTTGCCAACAATGACTGACAACATTGGTATGTGTTGATCTTCTAGCAATGGCTTGCCCAGTTCACTCCGGCCTAGAGTAAAACGATGCTCCACCTGCTCGTCAACACCCTCACCAATCTCAGAACCTTAGAGGATGCACAAGGAATCTTTTCTTCCGCCCTTCAGAATCACATTCGAACCTTTGTAGACATCCAGAACTCTACCTTCACCTTTGAAACTGTATCCCTTCTTGTCCAACCGACTAAGTGATACCAGATTCTTTGCTACTTGTGGAATGTGTCTCACCTTGTTCAATGTGAGAAATTTATCACCAGAAGTTCTCACCCTTACGGAGCCCATGCCAACTACCTCGCAAATAGAACCATTAGCCATATAAATACGGTCTCCATCATTCTGCTTGTACGTTGTAAACTGCTCCTTGCGCGAACACATGCGATAAAAAACTCCCGAATCTAGAACCCATGCAACTTCCTTGCACGCTTCTTCTTCGGTCACCAGGGGGTAATTTCCATCCCCATTCAGATTGTCACTGCTCGCCATTGCTGCAGCCGACTCAGAACTCTTCAGACGCGGAGTCAGATGTATAACTCTAAAACCTAACCAGATTATTACCTCGGGCAACACAGATTTTGTATCTACTTCTAGATCACTAGAATAGACTACAACAGATGTTAGATCTTCAGATTATACTAGACAGCTAACTTCTGATCACATAACCCTAGCTTCAAATCTCCATCTTCAGATGTAGATACTAGACACCGAAACGTTCTATATGCGTTTTTGGATCACCACCGAACACCAGACGAACTTTCAGATGCTGATCTACCAGAGTTGCTATTTCTAGCACAGATTTCTGCACGGACACTGCACGCGGACTGCATGGAAAAAACTGCACGCGAACTGCACCAAAACTGCGCGCGACCCGCACCAAGACTGCACGTTTTCTGCACGCGATCTGCACTTTTTCTCCCCGCGACCAGCACCCCCAATGCATAATCTTCCTTCAGATAATAAACCAGTTCTTTGCGTCAGACTTGTTGATTTTCTTGTCCATCCCGGAATCCATCTCTTTCTACCGCAGCGGAATGCCCTGATCTCTCTCACCTAACCCGGCTCTGGTTCCAATAAGAGAAATCGCAACAAGAAACTCCAAACGCATACAATCGAAGACAAAACACCAGCAACTTCTGTCCGGATACAATTTCGGATGCTACGGTCATCAAAATCCAATCTCCACCGTTCATATCGAAGATCTATGAGTCCCGAAGCTACTCACCGAAAATCAGCACGATCCAATGGTGAACGAATGCGCTACGCCTTTTTCTTCACCGTTGTGCTGGATAAAAACGGACCAGAAACTGCTACCTTGTTTTTCTTCGATCTTGGATCTCTTCCGTCGATGCTAATTCTCCTTTTCAACCAAGCTCTGATGCCACTTGTTAGCAAATCAGGCCCAAGAGATAGCAAATAATAATGAACGCAAATCAACACAGAATATACGTGGTTCACCAATCTCTATTGGCTACCTCCACGGGCAAAGGGAAACATATATTATTATGGCGGAGAAACAATTACATGAGGATAATCACACTAATCTATGTTTGCATGAACTTGATCTAGAATCACCGATCTCTCTCTCCATGTCAATTGAATCACGCGCAGAAAAATAATAGTTTATGGCTAGTATTTATAGGCTAGAGACCTAAACCAGAAGAAGAAGGAGTCCTTAATTAAATCCCAAAAAGGATTTAATTACTTTCCTTTTTCTTCTTAAATTTGACTTATTCAAAGTCATTTACTCTAACAAAATGATACTAACTTTTATTAACGACGTTAAATATCTTTCTATCTTCATTAAATATTGTATAATAATTTAATGTACAGTTCCCTTTGTTTCAGAGTATATGTCCACTTTTTTTTTTTTATTCTATCACAGAGTATATGTCCACTTCCTAAAATAGCAAAAAAAATAATACTATTCCTCTCACTCATTCTCTCTCCTACTTACTTTTATGCTCACAACACCAATTAACTTATTGTTCCCTCCGACTCATTCCCTCTCCTATTTTACAATTATACTCACAACACTTACATTACTTACATCATTTCTTAATATCCGTATAAATGAAATTAAGGATGGACATATACTTTGGACGGATGGAGTAATAATGTACTCCCTCCAATCTTCATTCTCCTACAACTTCATTTATCCCTTCATACAAACACACGCTTATTTTTATAACTAGTAGGTAACCCGTGCTCTGCACGGGAATCTATTCCGTTAATGTTTTTTGTATTTTTCTTTTTTTATGTTTTTAATTGATAAATTAACATAATAGTTTTATTTGAAAATATATGTATATTTTAAATTAATCAAAACATTTTCATAGCTTTGGTTGTACATAGTTGTAATAAATATATTTTTAATTAATTTAGAAGTACATTTAAGTCTGTTGTATGAATATTCAAAAAACCTAATGGTATTAATAGTAATAGTTAACATATATAGTAACTATTATGATTAAATAATATAATTAATAGTAACAGTTAATATATATTGTAACAATTGTGATTAACTAATACTATTATTAATAATAAGTAACTTATATAGTAACTATTATAGTTAACAATTATATTTAACTATTATAATTAACTAATACTATTAATAGTATTAGTTAGTTATAATAGTTAAATATTACTCTCTCCGTCTCCGAGTAAGAGTCCTATCTCCCATTTGCACGGAAATTTAGAAATGATAGAAGTAAAGTTAATGTTGTGAGTGTAAAAGTAAATTAAGAGAGAGAATGAGTGGGAGTGAATAATAAGTTGATTGATTTTGTGAGTATAAAAATAAAGTAGGAGAGAGAATGACTGAGATGAATTGTAAAGATTTTTTGTCATTTTAGGAAAAAGACTTTTACTCTGTGACGTATCAAAATAGAAAGTATGACTCTTACTCTGGGATGTAGCTAGTAATAGTTAACTATAATAGTTAACTATTACTATTATAAGTATTAGTTACTATAGTAGTTAACTATATTAGTTACCTATTATAGTACCTATTACTATTATAAGTATATAATTAACTATTATTATAGTTACTTATTATAGTAACTATTACTATTATAAATATTAGTTACTATGGTAGTTAACTATATTAGTTACCTATTATAGTAACTATTACTATTATAAGTATTAGTTACTATAATAGTTAACTATAATAGTTACCTATTATAGTAACTATTACTATTATAAGTATTAGTTACTATAGTAGTTAACTATATTAGTTACCTATTATAGTAACTATTACTATTATAAGTATTAGTTAACTATTGTATTTAACTATAATAGTTACCCTATATAGTAACTAATACTATTAGCTAATACTATTAGCTAAGAAAAAGAATTTGAAAAGTCTCTTATTTATAAAAGTGGTAATGATGTGGCAACACCAAATGCAACATTTCTCTAAGACTTGTCTATGTGGCAACACTATGACTCTCCTCACCAACTTTAATATATATATATATATATAGATTTCTCCATTCGCCCCCCCCCTCTATTTCTTGCAAGATTTACACCATAATTCATGCTCAGTTGAGATTATAGTATGATGGTAATTATAGGCATATTTTTTCGGACATAATAGATCATTTAGAGCTCGTCTGGTGCACAGTTTTAAAAACGGTGAATTTTTAAAGCGGAGCTTCTTTTTGGACGCTACTATTTGAGCGGCCAAAATTAGCCAAGATTTTCAAAAAGCTCCGGTTGAAAACTCTCCATTGAGACGCTTAATTAGCAAAAAACTGACTTTTCTCCACTTTTTTTAAACGCGCCGCTCTACCAAACAAGGCATTAGATTACTTTCTTAATTAAGAAATTAAGAATTTATATTCAAATTTGTTCTCATGATTTTAATTTCTAAAAGAAAAACACAAATAAATCTTATTTATTCAATTTATTATTTATCTTTTTAAAGCTATATTTAAGTGGCAATATACTTATTTTATTCCTTAACAAAACCATTTTACAAAATACTTTTGATTGTGAATGTTTTTTTGAATTAGTATAATAAGAAAATATTAATAATAACATAAAATAAAAAAAGATAACTCTTAGTCTCCTGATAAATATTTACTACTGCATCCTTTCTTTTTAACGGGATGGACTCCTGTGAGACCGTCTCACGACGTGAGACGGCTCACAGCCGAGCCGAGCCAAGTTTTTTTTTTCCCCTCCAACTTTTTTTTCCCTGTCATTTTTTGGTCGCCAACAAAAGTAGAGTCAGTTTTATGAAAAACTTGTTTTACATTAAGAGATGTGTAAAACTTGTTTTGAATCAAGAGAGTCTATTTTATATTAAGGGATGAAAACAAGTTTTACAGTAAAACGAGTGTAAAACAAGTTTTTCTCTAGATTTTCACACAAAAGTAATACTTTTTATAAAGAAATGTAACATTTTTTTTATATATAAAAATGTACCACAATTTTGCTGAAATAGATTAAAGATAACATAAGATTGACAACTAAACTAATGTTACATTTATAATAAATGAATGTAGCCCTTTTTTTCCTCAATTGTAACACTTTTCTATGGTTTTATATTCAATAGAAATGCAAATCCGATTATATACATGAATGTTTACTCTCTTTTTTTTTCCATAAAAAAAGTACCATTTACTGAAAAAAAAATGTTACATTCATTGATATAAAAAATTATAATCATATATGCACTCTGTTAAACTTTAAATATTATTTTTTTCTAACCACAAAAACTATTAAACTATTTAATTTTCTTGCAAAACTGCTGTTACATTTGACAGTAAAAAGTGTTACTTTTGAAGATGAAACTGTTACTTTTATCAGAACATAGTGTTACATCTCTAAGGATACGAGCATGTCAATTTTTGTGTGTGTTAAAAAAGTATGTTTTTTTTTTAAAAAAAATAAATCAAACCATATCATGACCTATCTAGTTTTGTTCGTCTCGTTGAGACGATACACCGGTATTTTTTTATTTTTTTACTTCAAAATCTCAAGATATAGCATTTTAAAGTTATTGGAGTTTTTTTAAGGCGACACGTGTCACGCGTTAGGAGGGCAAGAAGGACAGATCAGCGAGTCATCAGGGCGGGTTGCTGGGCATGATCAATGGGTGGTCTCACTAAAGTTTTTTGCCATTTTTAACCCACTCCTTAACTTGACCGAATGAAATTTTCTTATTCAATTATTTCTTTTTCAACATCACATGTATGAGTTGTAATGGCTTGTTTATTTATTTTTTACATTCTTTTGCAAGGTTTTTCATATTTTTGTTATTTTTATGACGAAGTTTCTATATTTATTTATTTTTTAAAATATGAATGTTTAATATTTCTTCCTCCCTAAATTACTATCTACTTTTTTAAAAATAAATAAATAAATATTCATAACACATTTCTTAAAAGTGCCAATTAGGTGCAGCATTTTCTCGAATGAGAAAGTAGTATTCATTTATATATACGATTGATTAAACATTGAAAAAACTGTGCATTGCACGGGCGTTAGTTAATCTAGTAGAATACTAGAATCCTACCATATTTACAAGAGGTTGTGCTTCCACTCGGATATATATATACCCCCTCCGTCTCACCTCACTTGAGACCTAATAGGTGGAAACAATAATTAAGAAAAAAGAATAAAGTAAAAAAAATGTGTGGTAAAAGATGAAGAGAGAGAATGAGTGGAGTAAATAGTAGTGTTTGTTGAATAAATTGAGTGGTGAAAAATGAAAAGAGAGAATGAGTGGTGGGGTAGTTTGATTATAAAATAATAAAAAGATGGCTATTTTGGTGAGTCTCAAATGAAGTGAGACGAACTAAAATAAAAATAATTTCAAGTGAGGTAGGATGGAGGGAGTAACCGGTAATCAAAGCATCTTGAAAGTCCGATTCATTACGCAATCACCACACACTGTCCCATTAAACGCGGATCCGGAACCGCTCCACCGAGTTAGCTCCACCCCTCTACCCAACGGCTCCGATCAAGGCCACATACACACATTCATCGTCTGTGCGGCTAGGATGATTTCAATTTTTTGTGGGTCCCACCGAGCTCGGCCACATCTCAACAGTTGAGTGTAGCTAACATGACGTGGCTCCAATCAGAACCATTGGGTGGAGCTAACTCCATGGTGGAGCGGATCAAAATTCATTAAACGCATATATTTTGAGTTCACTTGAGCTCAACCAAAAATTCATAAATGATGTTAATGTCCATTAACAATGAGTGAAAGCTCATACTCCACCCGTCCCATTTTAAGGGTAAAAAAATGAGTGGTTTAAAAATTAAGAAAAATGTGATGTGTTGTGAGTGTTGATAGCTGAGTAGGAGAGAAAAAGTGAGGTAGAGAAGAGTTAGTGGATAATTATTGTGAGTATAATATGTAGGACCCACTTTTCATTTTAGGATTTTAACTCTTAAAATGGGACGTCATTTTAAGAAATTTTTGACTTTTAAAATGAGACAGAGAGAGTATATCAAAATCAAAGCCTCCATATTTTTTATGTATAGTAAAATATATACTATTAATCAAAGTAATCACCACGGTTAAAGTAGAATTATACTCCGTATTTCCTACTACTATAATTTTTTTTTGTTTAATGATCCAACCGTCGTAGCAGACGCCACCCATTTAAAACAAACTCAAATTTGGGTCATCTATATGCGGCACTACTGTACATTTAGCCCATTCCCTCGCCCACTAACACCAGAATACAGGGATCAATTAGTACTTTCTCGGCTCAAAAAGTTTTTCTCATTTTTTTTTTTTATGGTCAACATAAATAAATTTTAATTAAAACATTAATATCGATCTAATTATTCTAGTAAAATTTCAAAAATATAATTGATAAATCATTAAGTGATTTATCAATAACATATTTTAAAATTTTATTATTATTAATATTAAATTAACCCTGATACTTAATCAAAGTTCATTTATCTTTGAATCATAATAAAAAGTCAAAATAGACAAACTTTTCGAGATAAGAATAGGGTGTTGTTATACACACTCATAAAATTAATGAATACACCCGTAAGTATACTTGAAATTATAAATGGTACAATACTGTGATGCACACATGGTTGCACGATTTGTAGTTCGTCCGATTCGAATTCGCGATTCGCTCAATCAATGGAATCCGATACGTAGAGTATTACAATTATTGTCATTCGCGAATTCGCAATAGTAGTACGTTTGATTCAAATAAATATTAAAAAATATATAATAATAATAAACTTACTTCTCATAAAAAATCAACATTTTAAAATTCTATTACATCACCAAAAAACACACACACAAAAAAAACATTCTATAGCTGTTTTGTACAGTATGTTAGAGTACGTAGTCTTTGGCAGGCATGCAACAAGCATTTATACTGAGAGACTGATCATAGAGCTCCTTTATAATAACGTTGTGTCTCTTAGTTTTCTATGTTTTGACCTTATCCTTGGAAAAATATAACAAGTTAATGTACAACATTCACTTATTGCAACAATGACTTTTCATTTTCAGAGGACATTTATTGCGAATTCAAACAGATTTTTCAAGGTATCGGAACACGAATCGAAGATAATGATTCGCATATTCGAACATATCGATTCGGTATCGAATCATGAATCGATACCTGTGAATCGATACACGATTCGATGCGATTGTGAGAGTATCCTGCAACCCTGAATGCACATTATTACATGTATATTTATTAATTTTACGGGTGTGTATAACAACCATGGGCGGATCTTATGTTCTAGCAGGGGGTACACGTGCACCCGGTCAACTGAAATTTGTATTTAAATTTTTTTTTTTTTCTTAAACCTTGTTTATTAAGTGCACCCGCACAATGGATAAATATATAACACCCTGTTAAGATACATAAGTAGCTTTGTGTTCTGGTGGTAATGGAGTGTCTTAAAAAACTTCATATTACAGGCTACTCAGGTTCGACTCTCAACGCTAGCCAGATTTTTTTTTCCTTCTCTCTCATTTTCTACTAGTACAATTTAACAAGGCCACTTTGGGTTTCCTATAATAATTTCAAATATAACTACTATATTTATTATTGTCTCTCATTTTCTACTACTCCCTCGTCTTTAAGGTTCTTACTTTTTTTTTTGTCTGCCCCAGTTTAAAGTTTTTAATTGCTTTATTCCATAAATGGAAAATATAAATAGTGCTTTAGAAAATCTTGCAATCAAAAATTTCATTTATTACAAAACCAATACTTACCTAACTTTCTTTTCACTCATTTGCTTTATAGTGTTTAGGACAATTACATCTCCACCTCCCTACTTTTGTTACCTAACTTCCTTTTCACTCATTTGCTTTATAGTGTTTAGGACAATTACATCTCCACCTCCCTACTTTTGTTGGCCCATTTTTTTTTTTTTTTCACTTGATTTTTAATAAGCGTGCAGAATTAAACTAAGAACTTTAAACCGAGAAGGAGAGAGTACTTTTATTGTCTCTCATTTTCTACTACAAGTTTATTTAACTAGTTCACTTTGTAGTGTAAAATCTGGTTTGAAGTTTTGTAATGTAAAATGTGCACCCGCTGTCAAAAAATACTAGATCCGCCACTGATAACAACCCTCGTAAGAAAAAAATAGAATTGAGAGTCTTCCCACTTTTTAACTCCACAAACCCACATGTTCAGTTCTCACTTCATTTCATGTCTCTTAAAGCCAAAGTCATCACTAGACAAAGCAGCCTTAAATACTCTCACACTCCCACACTTTTACCTCAGCATGCATCCACCCCCCACCACAACACACACACACACACACACATACACACACACACAGACACAGTAGTACATCTCATCTCTCTTTCTCTAATGGCCAAAACCAGAAACTCAAAAAGCTTGACCAAAAAAGACCAAGTCAAACCCAAAAACCACCCCCCTCTCCAAAACCCACTTCAGAAACCACCTCCCTGGGCTGTTGTAAGAAATATCTTCACCTGCAAACACACCCAACTCCAATTACAGCAACAAAAAACACCAGAAAAAGCACTCCAACAGCACAATGTACAACAAAAGCAGCACAAGGTACAACAACAACAACCCATGAAAGAAAACACCAAGAACAAGTCCAAGAAAAAGACCAAGACCAAGAAAGTCATGTGTTCAGGTTCATTATGTAACAACACTAAGATCATCCACAAACCTGAACCCCATTCCCCTGAAGACAAGAAGAAGACCAAGAAGAAAGTGGGTTCAGATATTTCAGTCCAAAGGTCCAAATTGAAGCATAATGACCTAAATACCCCTACTGTTTCTTCTAATTACTGTGCTTTACCTTTTAAGGGAATGCCATTTATGAAACTTTCTGGGTGTTATGAATGTAGAAGTGTGGTTGACCCGGTTCTAGGGTTCACTAAACACAGTTCATTGAGAGCTAGTCTTTGTTCTTGTAATATTTGTGGGGAGATCTTCATGAAAGCTGACTACTTGGAGCTTCATCAAGCTACTAGACATGCTGGTATATATTTCATAACTTTTGTTAATTTCATATTAATATTTTATTTATTTTTTGTTATTAAAATTCCCATTTTCTTGATTTTTACACCTCTACTTTTAGTTTAGTATTTTTTCTTGGGTTGATTACTGTTACCCGTGGCCTCCCCATGATTCTCTCTCCATTTTTTTAAAACACAGTTACAAAGTGCTCAATTTGACCAACTCTTTCATTATGGCTGTCCCTAATTACGAAAACCCATACTTACTAATTTGTTTGTGTTATATAATATTTGAAAGAATAATACTTAGGGCACAAAATAATCACAAAATCTGATTTGTAATAATTTTATTGGTGTTTTTAATCAGAGTGTGTCGGGTCCACTTAATTAATGCAACAAAAAAATATCATCAACTTACTGTGTGAGCAAGATTTTGTAACTTTGTTTCGTGGTCCTAGCATAACATAACATTGCTCTATTTGAAATCTGATTACCCATTTTCAAGTAAATTTTGTTTGTTTATTAACTGCTCTTTGTTTGTTTTATCCACTTTCTTTGTCCAATACACACATAGACACACAGGGTCGGTAAAAATTTCAACTCTCGTTTCTAGTCTCTGGTGGTCAGATTGCATGACAACCCGAATTTAATGACATGAATAATATTTTATAATGGCATAAATTATACTTCATCCGTTTCATAACTATGGGCACAAATGGGTTGTGCATGGGAATTAAGGAAAGAATAGTAGTGGATATTTGTTGTGAGTGTGAAAAATGAAGTATGAGAGAGAAAGTGGGTTAGTGAATAGGTTGATTGGTATTGCGAGTATAAAAGTGAAGTAGGAGAGAGAATGAGCGTGAGGAATAGTAAAAATTCTTTTCCATTTTAGGAAAGTGTGACTTATCAATAAGACGCCTCAAAAGGAAATTTGTGCATATTGTTAGGGGACAGAGGGAGTATCTCATAATAATATGGGTTAAATTTTATCGACTTGAAATAACAAATCCTAAAAATATTGTATTATTTGTTCGGTTAACAGTCCATACAAGTAAATTTTAATCACATATTGATGTCCATCTAATTATTCCAATGAAAATGTATGAATTGTTATTGATAAATTAATTACTAATTTATCAATAACAAATTTTAAAATTTCATTAAAAATAATTAGATCAACATTTACATTTTATCAAAGCTCGGCATGATAACATGATCTACATCTTATCTTACTATCTTGCAAATGCAGTCCGTCCGACTACACACAAGTCACATTTATCAAATTCATACTCCCTCGGTCTCAGCTTAATGTTTTTACTTTCTTTTTTGGTTTGTTGCATCCTAATGTTTTTAGTTGCTTTATTACTTCAAATAGACAATATGACGTACTTGTCATTCTCACAACAAAAACTCTCTACCCATTTTCTCTCATACTTTACTTTTCGTACTCACAACATTTATTTTTTCTTAATCCCCGTGCCAACTTAAACTAAAATCTTTAAGCTGAGACGGATGAAGTATAATTAAATATGTAATTCATAATGCTTTTCAATAAAGAGAAAATTTTGGGGAAACTAGTTTCTCCATAAGTTATAAAAAGTCCTGTTTTTTTATAGGGGTTAAGGTTTAGGGTTTAAGGTTTAGGGTTTAGGATTTAGTGTTTAAAGTCTAAGGGTTAAGGGTTAAAAAGTGGATTTTTTTATAACTTATGGAGCAACTAGTTTCCCCCTAAAACCAACTCTTCAATAAAAAGTATATGTGCTATAAATGAGAAATGACAAATGAAAACATTATTTTGGGACATAGGGTTTTGGGACGGAGGGAGTATAATTTAACAGCAATGCTAGGGGCACAAAATCTTGCTCACAAAATCTTAGGTGTAATGATTTTATTGGTAGCATCGATAATGGACCCGTCATACTCTAATTAAAAACACCAATAAAATCATTACACCTAGGATTTTGTGAGTGGTAAGATTTTGTGACTTTTTTGTGTCCTTAGTATTATTCATAATTTAATTACTTATAACAATCCGACTGTTATCCCATATTACTAATTTCCACCCTCTCTGTTTTTGGACAAAACAACTACTCTTCTCTTACCCATAACCCATTTTCTTAGAATTGGTATTTTTTTTGTTTTTTCTGCTTTCATCACCCAAAACCCAATGACACACACAAACAAACACACAGTCACACAGTGTTCAAAATGTTTGACTCATATTTGAAAAATTGGCAGTATCTGAGCTGGGTCCAGAAGACACAAGCAAGAACATAGTGGAGATCATATTCCAATCAAGCTGGTGGTTAAGGAGACAATCCTCCCCTGTTTGCAAAATAGATCGAATTCTCAAAATCCGCAACACCCCCAAAACCATCGCCAGATTCGAAGAGTACAGAGACGCCATTAAAATCAAAGCCACCAAGCTCCCCAAGAACCAGTCCCGCTGCATCGCCGACGGCAATGAACTCCTCAGGTTTCACTGCACATCCTTCATCTGCTCAATTGGACTCAATGGGTCTTCAAATCTCTGCAATTCGATCCCGAATTGCGGTGTTTGTAACATAATTAAAGGTGGGTTTAGAACCGGTGCCGGGAAGGGGATACTGACGACGGCTAGCAGTGGGAAGGCGCATGATAATGCCGGAGTGGCGCCGGGAAATGAGAAACGGGCGATGTTGGTGTGCCGGGTTATTGCCGGACGGGTGAAGAACAATAATATGGAGGGTGGTTTGGAAGAGTATGACTCGGTGGCCGGAGCTGCCGGCGGTTATTCTAATTTGGATGAGCTGTTTGTTTATAATCCGAGGGCTATATTGCCTTGTTTTGTTGTCATTTATGAAGGTTTTTAGTTATGGTTATTAGGGTTTTGACAACAATTGCTAGGAGATTGTAATTTTTCTACATGTACTACTACCTCTGTCCTTAAATCAGTGTCCAAATTTAATTTTAAGGGATATCTGAAAATCTCAACTTTTTGTACAATTTGGTAGCAAAAATTCATATATACTCCTGTCTTTTTAGTCTGTTCACTTTTGGTCAACGGAAGTAAACTTTGACCAAACATTTAATGTCGATCTAACAATCCTAATGAAATTTTTAAAATTATTATTGATAAATTAATTGATTATTTATCAATTACAATTTTTAGAATTTCATATAAATGATTAGATTGATATTAAATGTTTGGTCAAAGTATACTCTCATTGACTAAAAGTGAACAGACTAAAAAGACGGAGGTAGTAATCTTGTAATCTCTTTTCCAAACATTTAGTTTTGCAAGTATAAAGAGACCGATGAAAAAAAATTCGAAAAAAATATTTAGGGACAAAGTTGTGTTAAAAAAAACAGTCATTTTGGGACAAATTTCTTGAAAGAGCAATGCTAGGGGCACATAATAAGGTCACAAAATCTTGCACACAATATGAGGTGACGATATTTTATTGGTTGCATCGATAATGGACCCGCCACACTCTAATTAAAAACATCAATAAAATCATTACACCTAATATTTTGTGAGCAATATTTTATGATTTTTTTGTTCCCCTAATATTATTCTTCTTGAAAATGGACACTCGTTTAATGCTAGAGGGAGTAGTATATTTTGTTTTTGGTGTTGGCAAAGAGTAGAGAAATCAAATGTTTGTTGGTCAAATAATACGAGGAGTATTTGCTTTGCACTAACCGAATTCGCACTTCTATTCAACTGGACGCTAAAATCTCAAAAAGTGCGTAGGTTACAGGCGGTGTTACAAAATTTCAATCATTCATATACATAGACTTCTTAACATTCATATGTGCACTTATTAACAATTTGTTAGTATGTTAAAAGAGTATCAATATATATCTTTTAAAAGGTGTCAGTGATAATGTTAAAGAGATTCAGTGTGGGTTAAAGAGTGTTACTGTGTCGTGTTTAAAGAGTGTTAGTTGTATGGTTATAGAGTGTTAGCGGTATTGTTAATGATTCCAGTGTGTTTAAATAAAGTGTCAGTGGCAGTGTTAAAAGAGTGTCAGTGGTATGTTAATGACTCTCGACGAGTTTTAATAGGAAACGATAATTTGCAAAAATATCACCACACATATTTTAAAACAAGGGGTACTACTATATACAAGGCATGAAAATTACAAGGCACGCATAAATGACCAAAATACCCTCATATATACTAAAAAAAAAAAATCATTCCCTTCCCCCATTCAAACAGTCGGTTCTTTCTCTCTCTCTCAACAACAGTCGTTCTTCTCTCTCTCTCTCTCTCTCTCTCTCTCTCTCTCTCTCTCTCTCAATAGTGCGACCACCACAACACCACCACCATACACAACCACAAATGAAGACAAACAAGCTCCCTATCACCGGTGGAAAGTCCGGAGCCGCCTCTTCTACCGCCGCTCCAAAAATAATCCCAATTTCCTAAACCTAACTTTCAATTTGAAAACCCAACTTTACTTTTATGCCTAAAATCGATTATATAACGCTTAAGTGTAGTTTAAACCTATCCTAAATGGTTCTAATTGTGATTTCGTAACATAAAATGGGGTTTTTTGTTTGAATTTGATACGAATTGGTGGGTATAAAATTTGAACTGTCGGGGTGTGTTTCGTATGAACACATACGAGATACTTGTCAACATTTCGTGTATTAGCACACGAAATGTAAAGTGATGAATCAGTTTACATTTCGTGTGCTAATACACGAAATGTTGATGTGCTTTTCGTGTATATGTACACGAGCTGCTTCTCCCCATCTCGTGTATTTTCACACGAATTGTAAAATGATAAAACATTTACATTTCGTGTTATAATACACGAGATGAGGGAAGCATCTCGTGTACATATACACGAAATCCACTCAACATTTCGTGTATTAGCACACGAAATAAAAACTGTGGTTGAAAAACTTGTAGATTGATGATTTATTGTTGTAGGTAATGTTTGTAGCACTGTTTGTTTGTCGATTTTTTTTAAATTTTTTGTTGTTAAACACGAGACACTATGGTACATTTCGTATAAATTTCATACGATATGGTTTTGTTTCTGGTATTGATCTCGTATGAACAATACACGAGTTAAGACATTATATGTCGTGTATTGTTCATACGAAATGTCTTAATACATGTCGTGTATGCCCACACGAAACACCTTATCAAAAAGAGAAATTTAATTATAAATAAATGTGGTAGGTTATATGATATTGTATGATGTTGGTTCATTCATATAAGTAATAATTGTTTGTTTTCCAACTTATTATAACAAGAAACATATAATCTTGATTAACAAATATGATAATTTCAAATATATAATCTTGAGTAAGTGGTATTCCTCTAATGTACAACTTATCATTAACCTCGTTTGGCAAATCATCGAAACAACTTATCTCGTTATATAACATGTTTAATTAACTTGTTATATATAATCTTGATTAGAAATATAACACCATAATTTATTAATTTAACATAGTATATGCACATCATAACATCGTTTGTTAGTTGATAAATAAAGTGGTATCACTTTAACCTAATAAATGTGATAGGTTATATATGATATTGTATGATGCATTATAACATGTTTAATTACCTCTTTAAATATAATCTTGATTAGAAACATAACACCACAATCATTTGTTAGGGGATTATAAATAAAGTGGTATCACTTAAATGTGATAGGTTATATGATATTGTATGATCCAATATGACGTTTGTTACTTGTCATGTCTAAGTGTACAAATTTTGCTCAATTAACAACACAATTCAATAATTTAACATCGCATATGCGTATCATTAACATCGTGTTGCAAATCATCGAAAAACACCTTCATTTTGACATGTCGCATGAATATACACGAGCATAGGGCTTTATATCGTGTGCTTTAATACGACATGTGTGACAACATGTCGTATGAACTACACACGACATCTTCATATGCATTTCGTGTATGTTTGTGTGACAGTATAGTATATTTCGTATAAATTCACACGACTGGACATTTTATACAATTGGTCTATCTCGTGTATTAGTACACGACATGAAGCCTTCAAGTCGTCCTTTTGCACACGACACGCGAAGGGTAGTTTTGCCATTATTGGTGCCTTGTATGTAGTATGCCTTGTATATAGAATTTACCTAAAAGAAGACCCGGTTATTTACAAAAATGCGACCACATTTCTGAAAGCAGATTTTTGGGACAAAGACAAAGGGATCAGCCTATTAAAAAAACTCCCCATCAGTTTGTGGTTTTAAAACCAGTTCAAAAAGAGACAATAACATGTGTAATTGTTCTGGAGGACAATGATAATAGTCGTGTGGCTTCGAATTAGTCAATTTTCTTCTTCTTCTCCTAACCCTATAGAAGTTAATGGTGCGCACAAAGGGAGAATGAGGCTATAGACACTTACATAAAGTCAACGAATTGGTATGATTGGAAGACCCATATATTGTTGAAATAAATATGGGTAACGAGACTTTGTGACGCAGCACGGAAGCGATAGATATTCGTGATTTAGCGCACTAATCACAAGAGTTCACAAGCGATGAACCCTCAACACAATTACCTTGGAATCCACCAAGAAAACCTGGAATCCACCAGATAAAAGAGAAAATCTCTTTGAATAAAATTCAATCAATCAAAAGTTAACCCTAACACAATGAACTAAAGAGTATTTATACTACTAATCAACTAACAAACCCTAGTCTAATAAAATACCTAAACTACACAAATAATACCAAAACTAACCCTAATTCTGCGCGTAAAACAATGAAAAACGTAAACTGGGATTTTTCTCCCGACAAGCGAGCGGGCTCGCCCTAGACCAAGCGGGCGCTCATCATGGCAGGAAGATCTTCCGTTCTGAAATCAATTCCAGGCGGGCGCCTGGTGCCTAGCGGGCGGGTGCTCGGTGGTCTGCTGCGCTGGAATTCTGTGTCTGCTCTCCTACATCACTTTGGTAGTTCCTGCTGCACTTGGTGCGCAATGGGGTGTTTTGGCCATACAAAATAAGTCTGTTATCTCACCATCAGTCCCTATAAATGCACCTGGTTTGATTAGAGAAGCACAAATTAGTTTGATTCGGGAAAAGGTTCGGCAAACTCTAGCTTCATCGGCTCCTAACTTATGTCCCCCTATGGCTCGTACGTCGAACCCAAATACTTTAATACCGAGTTTATAAACCAAAAAAACCTAAAAGTAGCTCTTACTCATTGGGAAAAATGTGATTCTGAACTAGAAAGTGGTCTTTCTAATACATCTCTTTCGGCATATGAAGAAACTCGTCTTTATGGAGGTATGGTTAGAGAAGTTCATGTTGATCCTTGGGTTCCAATGGTTGTTAGGGGAAATTTGGAAGATTATTATGAAAAAAAGATGGTTTTCAGCCAGTTAAAGGAAAACAAGTAATGCTTTCTAAAGCTAGAGCAGAGAATATTATAAGCTTAAGAGGCCTTGGAATAATAAAAGGCAATTTGATTGACCTTCCTCATTTTTTTCATTTTTTCCTTTCCCTTTTTTTTTTTTTTTAAAAAAAAAAGACCAGAATGTATTTCTATTTAGAGATGCAACAATTATTTAGGAAAAAAATCAAAAAGAAAAGCACAATAATTATTTAGAACAAAGGGAGTACAGTATGTTCTAACAACCCTTTAACAATACAGTACATGTACAACTTTCAAAAGCACAGTACAAATCAGGTTACAGTTACCTCCAACCATAGGCAACTGGAAATTTCCAGATTTGCTCATGTTTGTTACAAAACTTGCAAACTTCTAACTCTACAATAAGAAATTTGTAAAAAAAAATAAAAACAATCCATTCTTAATATTTCTTTTCCTATTTGAACATACAGATAAATCTAAAGAAGAATAAAAAATAACCTTGGACACATTTTCCAAACTCCGCGCTTGCAAAAACTTATGAATTGTTACAAAATGGAAGAGATCCCTGAATAAATGCACGAAACATGTTTCCGCGTACATTGTTGGTCTTCATTACCAAACATCATGAAATGGATCACCCGTAACAAAGGTTGTCCTTAGTACACCTTTGAATTGAATTTTCACGGTAAGAAAGGATTTGGAATGTGAACAAGAAAAGGTGGCAAAGCTTCTGACGAAACGGGTAATGAACAAGACTGCCGTGTGGAGAAAGAATTGAATCTGGAGTATATACTTTTGCATCATCGTTTAGAAAAAATTAGTGATCAAGCAATTTAGAAGAATAATACGTGTAATTTTGGGATTCCCAGAGACATCTGCAGTCGGGCAAGGGGTTTGAATAGATAGAAGTCTTGCTTTTGATTTTTCTAACTCTAGGAACCATAATCCCCTTGTGGTCACTTTCCTCCAACATTACTTTCATATGACCCCTGAAGGCTTCCCAACTACAAACAATTAACCAAAGATTAGTCATCTCAACTATAAAACAATATTCCCACAAAACTAACTAAATAATTACTCCATCCGTCCCCCAAAAATTGTGGGAATTGACTTGTCAACGTTTTTAAGAAATGTGCTTTACTCATTTATACATTACATGTACACTGGTAAAATTGCACTAAGACTTTCCTAATTTAGATGTGTGACATTTATTTTATGACGGACCGAAAAGGAAAGTGTGACATTTAGTTTGAGATGGTTGGAGTACTTACATCTGTTTGATACATACAAAATGTGTCCCTAAATGATTTATACCAATTTTTTTTTCTTTCATATTTCATTTTATACTTGCAAAACTAAAAGTTTGAAAGTGGATAGCAAGGATAATTATAAATTTTTATTATTAAAAATCAATCTTTTCAAAGTGTCCCTTAAATAAAAGAAGGTCATTTACTTTGGGACGGAGGGAGTACTTGAAGATTGCCACAGCAATAAGTAATCACCTGATACTTGTGTTATGTAGCAGAACAACGAGCTTGCGTTTATCAGGCTTAATCGTCTGGGCATGTCCATTGTAGAGAAACCTTCTGTGACCCATCAGAAACTGTGGGAAGTTTCCACCTTGAGTGGTAACAAACACCTCACTGAACAGGCAGACCATGTAGTCCAAAGCAGCCAACCTTGATGAATAGCCCTAAAGAGAGAGACAGTTAAAAGTTAAAACCTTGACAAAAGAAGTTCACAACATGATGGATACAAAGTGAGGTGGCGATATTTTATTGGTTGCATCGATTGTGGACCTGGCACACTCTAATAAAAAACATCAATAGAATTTTGACACATCATTTTGTAAGCCACATTTTGTGGCACTTTTTTGTGACTTTATATTTACCCTTTTGGGACATGGGGAGTATTATTTTACTATTGTGAGTGTTGTCTAGGTATCATTCTTCAACTCAACCCAACTCAGCCGTTGTCTTAAAAGGCACAGACTAACATATGTTGCCTCCATTATGTCACTTCCAAGGAAATTTAGCAAAGAATAAAAAATACGTCTTTTCTTCTTCCTTTATTTTTTTCTCTCTCTCTCTCTTTTTTTTTTATACATTTGGATACCTCTTAGTATATAGGCTTCAAAATAGACGAGTACAATTAAGGACAATTAAGTTGGTGATAATGCAAAAATGTACCTGTAATGAAGCTAGCTCATCTGGGGTGGCAAGCATCTCCTTGGTATGTAGGAGGGGAAACATCTTCTGTAGAGGGGCCAAATTTCTTTCAGCCTGATATAGTTTTCCTGAAGCCAAATAGATTGAAGTGGTACTGGAAAATCCCATACCCCTCAGCATCATCCCAACCTATGCTGACAAAGAAAAATATATGGAATGAAAAAAAAGAGTTAAAACATGCAAGATGGTGGAGAAACGCAGCAACCATACCCACAAGACGCATCTGAAAACTATATTTGCACTAACATTTGCTCTTGATCAAGAGCGAAATTGAACATTTTCTGGACATTCATTTTGGGACAGAGGTAGTAGTAGTAGTATGTAGTAATAGCAGACGATGCATTAGCAAGATTGAACTTTTGACCATATTATTGGATATTTATGTCACAGACTGTATTTCAGAAAATGTACAGCATGAGCATAACATTGTTGAAGTTCATCTTCAGTATAAGCGAAGTCCGAAATGGACTGCCAAAAACAATCTTCGCAAGATTTCTTCTTTCCTTTAATTTTGAACAAACAGAAAAATTTACACCAAACTAACACTAATTCTGTGAGAGTGGATACACGGACTGAAGTGAAATGAAAAACTTCAGTGAGGACTGCTATGAAACCACTAGGCAGAGGAGTATTCACAGGAGATAACATTTATAATGACGATACAAGCTTGGTGCCTACCATCTATAGCTCAAAAGATAATCTTGTGATGAGGAGATTGTAATGGATGAATACTGGTCCAGTCAACTCCAGCAGAAGTGGTGGTAAAAATATATAACAGGAACTAATAAACAAGAAAGAGAGAACTGAGTTCTGTCAAGGGTAGTTCCAGAAAAGTTCATGATCTCAAAGGCCAAAATATGATATGGCTGAAGCTTATCCCTTTCATAATAAACTTTGACAGCATACTGATTATGAGTTTGCCTCTACTTGTATTTTTACTAGGATACAGGAGCGTACGAAGAATATCGGTAGGGAGCTTCATATTCGTTTGCTGATTGCATTTTAAACAAACTTAAGCTTTAAGCAATTTGTTGACAAACAAGTTTAAAAGGAAATCTGAAAAAAATATAGAAAACCTTCTCAAATCCAATTAACTAACCTCCAAAGGGGTCATTGGGCACCTCCCGTTGATGCGATTGAGATCAGGTGCAATAACACGATTTTTACGTTTGAACTTATCTCCCCACCCCTTTTTGCGCATCAACTCCATTTCATTATATTCAGCTTTTCCTCCATCATACACACAGCAAGAGAAGGCCACCATGTCCTACGCACAGAGATTTATGCTGTTTGTTATAAAATCTTGGAAAAAAAATACACCCGAAGAAATATATAAAAAAATAATAGGAAAAGGATGATAATAAATAAAAGTTCCCAATAATTATATAATGGAAAAGGGCAGGGCAGGGAACCAACCTAATCCAGCTAAAGAAAGAGAAAGATTAATACAACAACAAAGCCTTAGTCCCAACATGGTTTGGGGTGGGCTAACATGTATCGTTGTACGGGCTCGTCAAAGAAGATGTAAGAAAACAATGAAAAAAAAAGGGAAAAATAAAATAAATAAAAGTGTAAAAGTCAAGAAGATATTTAAGAAAAGAAGTGGGTGTGAAGAAATAAGAGACATAAGAATACATAAACACTTGGGTGGGGATATCAAACCCCACATCCATATAAAAATTTTCCACCGCTCCGCCCTATCCAACGCCATATTTTCTTCAAAGTAATATACTACCTCCGTCCCAGCTCAATACGCATCTTTACTGTTTGGCACAATATTTAAGGAGAGATTATTTATATTCAAAAGTATTGTGAGTGGAGAATAATGAGTGGTTGAGAGGAAGAAAGAGAATGAGTGGAGAATAATGAGTGGTTGAGAGGAAGAAAGAGAATGAGTGGAGAATAATGAGTGGTTGAGAGGAAGAGAGAGAATGAGTGGAAGATTATAAAAATAATAAAAAACTTTCCTTTTTTGGATTGTGCACATATCAACGACACCCACTTAAAAGGTAAGTGTGCACATTGAGCTGGGACGGAGATAGTATATAAAAACTTAACTTTAAAGGCATAAAGCCTAAATACCAAGAAAAATATTAAAACAGCTTCCAGAAAAGGTTGGCACTCTGTCTCGCAACAGATGGAAGGAAAACAGCTTATCTGAGACCAAGGTGGCCTGTTGGATAAAGCTGAGCCCATATCCATAGGTCGCATTAGAATCTCATGTGGATTTATTTTTTTTTTGGAGGGGGGGGGGGGGAAGGGAAGAGATTTAGAAAAATTGTTATTTACACTTAACAAAAAGTTATTACAGTTAAACATAATAAGTAAACCAATAAATAAGGGATAAAAAGGAAAGTGTGAATCGTCCGCAACAAGAAAAAAAAAAACTCTTCTTATTTTTCAGTTCCAGATTTCAAGATATTTTGTCACAGTTGTAAGAAGGGAAAACTGGCCATGATAACATAAATACAATTTGTATTTCATACCTCTTCAAAACGAAGGTGGATGGATGCATACTTCCCAGCAGAGCTTGAGCTATTCTCAGTCATTCTTTTGACTAGTTTATTTGCAAGTTTTCTGATAGGAGAAGAAAATCTCAATGCTTCATAGTTGGCTAGGCATCTCAGAAATTGTATATTAGGTGGAAGATTATTTGCCAATCTATTTGCAAATGGTGCAATTCGAATAATTCTGCAATACATATGTCAAGAATTATGAAGGTCGCCAAAGCTTATTGATTAGATCAAATAAATTAACTGAAATTACATCAATCAAAGATAGAGAGAAAATATCTTTGTTACTTTCTAGTAGTGTCATGATTTCTATCTCATCTACCATTTCTTAACAACGTGATGCTGACTAAAAAATATACTCCCTCCGATCCAAATTAAGTGCCCCATTTAACGAACACATCGATTAAAGAAACCCATTTGCCTCCATTCCTTTCATTAACTAAGGAACATAAAGAAAATAACATCATTATAAGAGTTCATGGTATTAGAATATTTCAGAATATATAATCACTACAACTCTAACTCTCTAACAATGGAGGTTCCACCAACGGTAGAACGTTTCAACAAACAGACCATAAGTATATTAGAAGAGTCTGAAGGGGGCATTTTCTTGATCCGAGTGTTTAGTCAAACGTCCTTCTTCTATTGGGATGAAGGTAATAGCAATCTCTCCAGTCCAAATACTGTAGACCAGCCATAGCAATTTATCATCTGACTACAATATTTCTATCCATTCGAAAGAAACCAAGCTTTAATGACAAGGGCGGATCCGGAATCCTTTGCAGATCATGAAACATGAGAATGCATGTCATCCCGTTTGTAATATCATTACATTTATTAGCTATGGTCAGGTATGGATGTGTCAGGCAATCGGTTTCTGCAGACTCCAATATTAATTATTAATCTTAATGATGATCAAAGCTATTTGCTCCGTCCCATAGAAGTGAGTACTTCCTTTTTGGGCCGCCCCAATCGAAGAGTGATTATTTTTATATAATGAATTGAATAAATTAGCTTTAATTAAAGCTGTATTGCTCATTCAAAATATTCCCGCCTAATTTAAATTCAAATCTCACCTATGTTTTGAGGGGAGGTTTAGGAAATTTGTACATATCACTACTTTTTTTCTTGGGACAAAAGTCATAAACTATGTCTCTCGTATCTCCAATTGCAAGAACCATTTATTTAAATAATTGAGTATCAATAACTACAGTACATAAGTTAATAGCTAGAGCACATAGAGAAAAGTAAATAAGAACACCAACCTTTGTTCCAATAATACAGGATAAACTTCCTCCAGATAGTAACTAGCAGGAGCCCAAGCTTGGACCCTAGAATTTGGTATATTACTGATATTAAAATCATATTTTTCCATCAATTCCATCGGGACCTCCTTCACTACTTTCACATGACCTGAAGGGTCGTTATGAAATGTTCCTCATCATAAATATCACCAAACTCACTACAAAACATAACAATAAAATGGTAAGAAATCAGGAGTATAGATGGTTGTTTCAGCTGTTTTCTAAAGCCATAAATAAAGGAGAGGGAAATGACTAGGCAAATTAATTCATTAAAATAAAATGCATACATCCAATAAATGAAAAGGTGGAGTATCAATGAATGACACATTTCAAAGATCAGCTATCATTTACCCTAGCAGTGATACTATGCTTTAAACACATGGTGCCATAGTCATGCTTGATCTTTTATTATTAACATTTTTACAGATTTTTTCTCTCTATTCGTAGTATCTCAAACCATAGATGGATCTATACAATCATTAGATTTTATATCAGATGCATAGCATTTGAAAACCATATACTCCCTCCGTCCCATACTTATCGCTACTTTTCATTGACCAAATTTGAACTTCGAGTAACATTTTACGCTTAACTATTAACGCTTAACTATTAATCTCTATAAAAATTTAAAGATGGTTATTGATAATGTTTCTATTGGTGATTTAATAACTATTTTAAATTTTTTATGGAGATTAATAGTTTAGTATAAAATGTTAGTCAAAATTCAAATATAGTCAACAAAAAGTAGCGATAAGTATGAGACGGAGGAAGTACTTCCTCTGTCCTAGAAAGATAGTCTGTTGAAGCTTGATATACATTGTAGGTGCCCTCTCTAATACCTTAAGGTTTTAGAGGAGTTGGTTACTTAACATGGTATCAGAGCTTTGGTTATAGCAAGGTCAGGGGTTCGAATCCTTCCGCTTGCATATTATTACCCGGATTATTGAGTGCTAAAAATTGCACTATGTTGATGCCCGATAAGTGGCATGTTTGTTAATCTCTCCACGTGTGTCACCGGTGACACACGTGAGGGGGAGTGTTGAAGCTTGATATACATTGTAGGTGCTCTCTCTAATACCTTAAGGTTTTAGAGGAGTTGGTTACTTAACATAGTCCCATTTGGTTTTTGATGGTCAACACAAGTGAACTTTTACCAAAAATTAATGTCAATCTAATCATCCCAGTGAAATCTTACGGATACGATTTTAAAATTTCATTGGGAAGATTAGATTAACATTAATTTTGGTCAGAGTTCACTTGTGTTGACCATCAAAACCCATATTAGGAGTAATATAAATCACAATCGATGCAAACAGAGAATGAAAACTAAGGGAAGGTAATAACTGACTTGCCTGGAATCCCTCCAGACATTGTGAAAATCAAATCGTGGAATGAGTAATGTCGCATTTAATAGCCCTGCCAATGCCACTGCATTGCATATCTGTGATACAAGAAGTTATTGTTAAAGACAAATTTAGAGAATGTTTATATAATGAAATGGGTAAATGCAAGGGTCACCTTAACAACTTCCAATATCGCACTGGTTAAGAATAGACTTTAGGGAAAAAACTATACTCCCTCCGTCCCAATTTAAGGTTCTTACTTTCCTTTTTGGTTTGTCATAGTTTAAGGTTCTTAGTTGCTTTATTCCATAAATGGCAAATGATGGACAGTGTTTTAGACAATCTTCTCCTCAAAAGTTCATCTAATTACAAAAAAACCTTACTTACCCAACTTACTTTTCACCCACTTACTTTATGATTAGTGTTTTGGACAATTATATCCTTAACAACTCCCTACTTTTGTTTGACCCATTTCCATTGTTTTTGCCTTGATTTCTTAATAAGCGTGCATAGTTAAACTAAGAACCTTAAACCGGGATGGAGGGAGTAAATCTTTAATTAGGTGCTTACTGAAGTTTCCTCAAATAGCATTACATCAATCTCTTCCAGCTCAGGTTGACTAAGTAATTGCTTTGGAATGAGAAAAGCTAGTAAAGATAAAAAAAAAGGTGGTCATATTGATAAAACTTGGACTTGTATTTTCCTTCATCTTCAGTGACAAAATACAAAGATCTCACACGTAACGACATATAAGGGACAAGTATTTTTTACAACATTTAAGAACTTAAACACATCTTACTAATGTATCTGCCACAGAAAAGGATGCAGATAACAAAACTCGGCAACTAAAAACTTTATTTTACACAATCCTCAACTTTTGTTAGATGAAGTAGAGTTAAAGTCAAAACCCATGAATTGACTCTATATGAACACGGTCCAACAGCTAACAGTTAGAATCAAATCCTAAAATCAGCACATATTGGTAGGTACATATATTCTTTTCACAAGAGGTAATAAAGTACTACCTTCATCCCAAAATGAATGTCCAAAACATTTTCAAAGTATCTCTAAAGACAATTTGATTATAAAAAAGGATAAGAGAAGATTGTTGAAATATGTGAAGTTGTCAAAACAAACAGAAACTTCAGCTGATGAAAGAGAGATAATAAACACGTTTATCATGCATTTCAATACTAGCCCTCGAGTGGGACCAAAATTGCACATATGAGATGAACCAAGAGATAGCAAAGAGAAAACTATTATAACACGAGCATAAATTTTTACTCTGTAATTCATGTTATATAATCAATCGTCCAAGGGCATGAACTGTTGCAACTATTACCCAACAATGTACTTGATGTCTCCACATAGAACAGAGAACAAATCTGCCTAGTTCTCAGATAGAATTACTCATCCATCCAGAATTTCAACCTTGGTTTTCAATTTGATATTGGATGCAATTATTTAGTGTAGGTTGCTGTAGAAGAGGAGCATTTTCTGAGGTGCTTCTTTTAGCATGATTTGCAGGAAAATATAAGCCAGAAACTGAAAACAACCAGTTGAAAAGGGAGGCCCACATACCGACGAGCGCTGTTGATTGAGTCCCCCATTAGCTTCTATAATCAAGTACAGATCAGGTACAGAAGTGTCTGCAGTGGAAGAATAGAAGTCCATAAGTTTAGACACCAAAGCCATTTCTCCACAAATTCATTGCAGTTGTAAATTTTTTGAAGTAGAGCTTCTTTTTTTTTTTTTTTTTTTAATCTCATTTTTTTCCCTCCTTTTTTTTTTTTTGGAAGAAATAAGTAATCATACCAAGAAGTTCGCCAGCTTTTAGCTTTGATAGCGGACAGGGTTTCTGCTCTTTCAGCTTTCTTCTAAATCTCCAAACAGAAGGTAACTGAAACAAAAACATTGTCCTCAATTAGCTTCAAGACAAACCATGAGATACATGCAAATTGCCGTTTTTCATTAGCAATCATTTAATAATAAGCTACACAGCATGCACATACTAAAACCTACTCCCTCCGTCCCAAAATGATCTTTTCATTTGACTATTCAAGCTTTTTAAGGATATGAATACTTGCTTCACTAGCCATGTTGTGTTTATGCACAATTAAGCTCAAATTGTAGAATTTGGAAGAACTTTTTGGGACAATGAAAAATGACAAATGAGAAGATCATTTCAGGACAGGGAGATTGTTTGTTTTGTTATAATTAGGTATTCTGTCCACAAAGTAACTATAATGGAAGGAATATATGTCTCCTTTCCATAGACCTATAAAATATAAATCTGGTAAACGTGTGATCCAGCTTGAAGTTATTTTGGAGCTTTTGAGGAAGCCGAGGGTTTTGTTTCTAAGCAATTACACCCCGATAAATAAATAAAGAGTGATTTAGCATTCATTGTCCCATATTGCTAAGACCAATTCATTGACAGACTAATCATGGGAACAGCTTCAGAATGGGCAGCAGTAGTGGAACAACTGCAAAGGATGTATGAATATCTAGCTTCATGTTTGAAACTCGCAGTTAGTTCGTCATTAGTCAACCTATGTTCAAGCCGCATCGCCACAAGATTATCCTTGCTCTTTTTGATACTTCTGATCACATAAATCACTTTTATAAACTTCAAATATAACATGCAATTTAAATCCTAATGAATAGAGTAAATCATTACTGAGTATAACCCCATCTACTACCTACTTTTATTGATATAACAACACACACACACACACAAAAAAAAAAAAAAAAAAAAAAAAAAAAAAAAAAAAAAAAAAATCCTATTTTTATAGACGCCCACATTAGAGTATTCATGCTTTAATCTATTGTACTGTACATCAGATTAAAGAACCAAAGGGGGAGTTCTCAGTAATGTAGGTAGCCTATTTAACGATTCTAATCACCAATTGGCATTGGCAAATCAAGATTCCAATCGCTCATTAAACTCTCTAATTATAATTCTGACATGCACAAAATTGGCAGCAAGTTTAATGATACCCACTGGCAGATAGTAATAATAATAAAAAAAAAAAAAAAAAAAGGTCAGCAGAAAAGATTTAAGATCAATAATCAAAACTTCTATACATTGCTTATTATTTGCTTCAATTCTTTTTTAAATTTGGCAAGTGGCAAGGTCAAACGTAAGAAATCAGTAACATAAATAAAAATAATTAAACTAGATCTGACTGATTTTGTCACATTCTTTGATCAACAAACACAAACTGAATAAACCCAAATAGCCAACAGAGGTAGTGGGTTTAATAAAAAAAAAAAACCCAAAAAAAGTAAACTAATTAACAAACACCCATTTAATAGCACACCTTAGTCACTAATTTTCTGAGCTGTCAAACATTTAAAAAAAAAAAAAACATTAAGAAAGTAAGAAATTAGCAAACCTCAATTAAGGAGGAATTGTCGGAAAGAATTTCATGTTGGAGCTTCTGAAAGATCTCATGGCTACGGTAAACGGAGCCGGGGGAGGTGGGGAACAACATTTCAGCTAACGGACCGACACAAGTGATTAGACCGGAGAAATAAAGAAGAGGCAGGAGCAACAAGTACCGGAAAAAGTGTTTCCGGTGGAAAGGGGTTTCACGTCGGCGAATAGAGTATGATTTGCTCAGAGAACGCCGGCCGGAAGAGTTACCCTCGCCGGTGCCGTAGTGGGTTTTCGGTTTCATGGCTAGCTAGTTATGGCAATGGCAATGGAAAATCACAATGAGAGTGACATTGGCGGTTGTTTGTGAGTTTGAAGATCATGCAATAGGGAAGAAAGAGGAGGAAGAGGAGAATGAAGAACAATGAGAGGAAAGTGGAAAGGCACTACTCATACTCAAAAAAAAAAAAAAAAAAAAAAAAAAGAGAGAGAGAGAGAGAAAGTAGTGAGAGAGAGAGAGAGAGAGAGAGACTAAGAATGAGAGCTAGCTACTACTACTGGGATGTTTTTAGTATGTGGGGCCACTTGGGGTTGGGGGGTGTGTTTTATTAAAGAAATAAAGATGATTTTTTGATTTTGTGGGAAGTTTGTTTATTCATATTTTTGTTTCATCCGTGTCCCTATAGTTTATGTTTAGTCTATTGACTACCCTGGTATGTTAGGCTACTAGTATTCAAAAGCCCGTGCCAATGGCACGGGTCAGTACAAAAAGGTTAGTAACTCTTATTGTGGGACTGAGCGAGTATGTATAAATCACTGAAGAGAAGAAAAACTAACTTAGGTATTTCAACAAAATTCCTATCCATTGGCATTGTTGGAGTGCATGACAATGTACATATAGTCTTGCAGAACAAAGTAGTTGAGTCAAAAGAGCTTCATAACTCCCCCCCTCCAACACATGCAATGTGCCCCATAAAAATTTGGGAGAGTCCAAGCAAGAGTTGATAATCTGCCAAAAATAGGAAGTTACTAAGTGCAGTCTCGACCAAGCTTCAAACCATAATATCTGGATCAGGCACTAACACTGTGTACAGCTTTGCCAAATGAATGCACATTTATGTCCCAGTTTCTTCACTTGTAGGCCTCAATATCAAATTGTTATTGAGACATCAGGGAAGTAACATTCAGAAAACGCGAAAGCTTAATTTCATACATTAGATATTCCCATACATATTCAGGCTTCTCCGTCGTAAGCGTTGGCATTTTCTCACGGCCTTGTGCCACCGACAGACCAACTCTGAGAATTCATCCTCTTCACAAACTGAACTGTATAGTGATCTTCTCAAGCATTCAAATCCTTGCGATAAGTTTCTGAATCCAACATTAGGATGTAAGTTATACTCTAATCCCCAAAGTGACAATAATCAAAATCACATTGAAAAAAGTTGGGATATTTATTTGGTGACGGAGGGAGTAAGTATTAAACTATGACTTAGAACTCTAGAGAGAACAAATCAACTAATCATCAAAAACTGAAGCAAACATGAAATTTATAGGGAGTACATTAGTACTAAAATCTAATTATAAAACCAAGTAAAGTAAGCTAAACTAAACTAAAGTTTTCTCCCTACAACTTGACTACTCCTGATTCTCATTCATAAAGATCCTCTTCGGATCCTTCATTTTGGTCCTCTTCGGGTTCTTCTTATGGGTCCTCATCTGGATCCTCCTCATTCTCACTCCCAACTACCTCCATAGGGTCGACGCCGCCTAGGTCATTAGCATGGGCCTCCGCAGGAAACTCTAGCTCATGGAGTCGACTCAAAGCCACGCCTAATGCGGTTTATGACTCATTATATCTCGCTATCGCTTCCTGCAATCGAGTCTGCAATTCTTCCATTCCACTCCATAATTCCGTAACTCTTTTCTGGAGAAGGTTGATGTTGTGTTGTTCCTTTAAGTAAGCATACTCATAATCCTTTGCTTCTTTAGATTTCCTTATGAACTCATCACGTGGGATCACCGTAGATAGTTCAGCTCGTTGGGCGGTACTTTTCCTTGCAGACTAACCTCGCCATGCTACATATAGTTAAAACACGATTAAAAAGTATAATTAGAAACTTAGTAGTTAGTTACAGAGTTGATAATTGATTAAATCACATGGGTTATAAATCACAAATACTGGAAGATTATCAAATAAAGGAAATGAATACTCATAAACTCTTATTCATGGTACAATTACACTCAGAGACAGAGAAAGGAAAAGGTATAATTACAACACACAAAACATTACATAAAAATTTAACATTGGTACAACAATCTTTATTTAGTCTAAATACCCAAAATGAAAAGGAAGAAAAAATAGGTTGCCTAACATTTACATGATCTGCACTTGCAATTTTACTATGGAGCATTCTAGAATTTTGTTCCATGCAACTACTACATAAGGCATAACCAAAGATACAAACCAAAACCAATTCAAGTTTGGACATCACATCAGTCTAAATTTGTTTATGCACCTCTAGGACAGCAATGTGAAACTGGGAGGGAAGAATATTCTATGCAAGTCTTAAACAACCCCCCCCCCCACCCAAAAAAAAAAAAAAAAAAACCACACCCAATACTCTCTTTCTCATACTCATAAACTCATGGACCATTATGAGAGCATTTACAGTTTCATAATATCAAACAAACCTTCCTTTACAAATTGTGATGCAATTTACAGAAGTCAATTAACCCAAGGTCATCATGTACACATATTCAGTTAACTTCATTTACATTTTATTCACATGTCTCTCATACACAATGAAGTATCCACTATACACTTTCTCGCATTTTCTGAGTCTATTCTACCATTAGAAATGCAGTCCGAACTTGAATGTCAATATATCAGCCATGCACTTACTCATTTGAGAGATGAACGCATACACCAAGAGACATATCAGAGACATAAAGTCTTAAAGAGCAGGAAAATAAACATCCATAAACCAAGTGATACTATTAAAAAGTACAAATATTTGGGAACACATATACGGCCATAGATCAAGTATTGGATTATATTTCACTTATATTATATACTGCCTACATCTAGTTTTCATTTAAGTGACATCCTTAAATTGTGAAATGTTTGTATAACTGATTGGCAAAGATGAGTAATTAGTTAATATCCATTGACTAAACCTTTAATTTTGTAAGTACATAATGATAGGCAGAATGAGGGAACAACATAAAAAAACTTTTGAAGCAAGTTCAATTTTGTAGCAACTGGAAAACAAAAGAATGAGGGAAACTAATGAAATCCATAAGCAAGGAAAACTCCATTAAGCAACTCGAAAAGGCATAATCAATTTATTTATTTTTTGTCGCTGCTAATTAAAAAATTTAGAGCATTAAATCCCTAACAGAAATTCAAGCATAGATCAAATTAAATGGGGGGGGGGGGGGAGTCCTGTGCCTTTAGAATTAATTTTTTTGGGGACGGAGGAGCCAAGACTTTTCCTTTCTGCCTAAAGACTGCTACACCCTCGGAGTAATTTCCTTCTTTCCCTTTCTATTTTCCAGCTATGCAAGCAAAAGCATCCCAGAATGATTAAAACACCGAAACCAAACATTAAAATATATGTTGCACATTATTTATTTTCTTTTAGATTGTGAAAGTGGAATAAAGAGTAAGAGAAGAAAAGTCATCTTCAAGGTTCAGTTTACAGCCTCCAGTTCTAACACTATATAGAATATAAGCTTAATAATACATCCATCATCCTCTTTCAGCACACTGATTGAGATATTGTTTCTTCCTTAATTTTACAGACACTAAGTAGCAATGAATCAAATGGACTCAAACAATAGTAACAAATGACACTATACAGAAAGAGAGGTGGAAGTAGATAAACATGGAGTTCACGAATTTGATCAAACAAACAACAAACAGGTAGAGTGCAAGAAATTTTGAAGGGGGGAAATTGTTAATCAACTTAGGTATTTACCATTCCAGCAAGAGAATCGAAAGCGAGAGAACATACATGTGAGAGAGTGGCACAGATTTGATTCGGAGAAGGGATAAACGTGGAGTGATGATTGATCAGTGCACAAAGAATTAGGTAGCCGCTGTACTGTATTGTTTGTAGAAGTCGTGAAATTCCAGGAAACCATTGAAATCTAAGGTTCTAATGACTGGACGGGATGATGAAAATTACCTCGCTGCTGCTTTAGTGGAAGAAATTTCAGAAAAAATGAAACTTACAAACATCGAAACAACTTTACCCAAATCACTAATTAATGAATAACCCAACCAAATTGAGTAACGACTCAAGAATCAAATCAACATCTTTAGGTTTCAGAAAATGAAACTTACAAACATCGAATGATTGTACCATCTAATACGCCAATGCTATCTTTGTTTGCGAGATTCTCCAATTGCCGTTGTTTCCGAAACCCTCTAACGATAATGAATAATCTGCTTGATTTAGAGGGAATACCAAGTGTACGCGTCGAATGCCTCCCTCGCGCCGGCTCGGTTTCTGTCTATCACCGTGGGTCTGGGTTGGAGAAGGACTACAGTTGCGTCGTTTGAGGAATCATCTGAGACTGGCTTCAGTTACCCGTCGGAAAGAGATCGCAGGAGAGGAGAGATCGTGGGAGGGAAAGGAATTTTCAGCGGTAGGATCAAAGCAGTTACCAATTAATCTCCACCGCTCTTTATCCCAGGCTAAGAGGCAGTTAAAACCCACCTGTATTGTATTATAGATGGTTAAGTTCAAACATTTCCATAGTCATAAAATTTTGGGCACGAGCTAATTTGGCATTATAATTATATTGTGGTTGTAGGTCCTATAATATTTAAATCATCAAATAATATCAAATTAATTCGCGATCTAATTTTTATGAACGTATTTTATACCCTTATTATTGCTCATTCATTTATGAATCTTTATTAGTTTTTTTTTCTCGAAATAATGAATCTTCATTCATTCAGTTATGAATCAGTTTGATATACTTAGTTACCTTGTCGTTTGTGTCGATCTTATACAGTGACATTATGATTTAGATAGTTTTACTACACATTCGGGATAATAATGTCCAGTTTCTATTTTGATTTGTTTTAAATAAATATTGCATTTTAAAAAATATGAAGTAATGTTTAGTGATCTCCTCAAACCACCTTTTATCAAGCAAATTATAATTGTGGAGCATACTACACCACTCACGAAAAAACAGGGCATTTGCAAAAATATAAGAAAAAGCATAAAGTATTGACTTTGTCAATTCTAACATCTATTTCGGGACGGAGGAAGTATTATAAATAAAATAAGGAAGGTGTTTTGGTCGTTAGGGGTGGTTGGATTTAACAAACTTGTGACAGCAAGTGGGTGAAAAGTAAGTTAGGAAAGTAATGATTTTTTTTAATGTAATTAAATAAACTTTATGAGAACAATAATGTCCTAAACACAGTTCATGTTTTGCCGTTTATGAAATAAAACAACTAAGAATCATAAAGTGAAACAGACGAAAAAGGAAAATAAGAACCTTAAACAGTGACTAGAGTGAGTATTTTATTTATACACTAATATAAATAATATCAATAACAAAATGTAAATCATTATTAAAATATGCCTTCAAATCTTGTGGTGAGCCATCTTAATATTTGTTTGAAATACAATTAGATCTTGCTTTGCTTTAAAAAAAAAAATCATTCTTAAAATATACAGTTAAGAACTTAAATTATTGCTTATATTAACTATAAGGGGTAAATATGGAGTTTGAACATTTTGTAAGGGGGTGAAGCAGCTGCGAAGGAAGGTTGGTCCTTTAATATTTTGTCCCCAACAATAATGCTTGGAGTCATTTCTTGTAGGTAAGGTAACTACTACTGCTAGGGACATACAAGCGTTTCATATTTTTTCAAACTACCCCTTCACATCATAATAATACTCCCTCTCCTCTATTGTATAATATACTCTCTCCGTCCCACTCGAATTATGATAAATTTCCATTTTGAGTGTCACATTCGAATTAGGACAACCTCAAAATGGAAGTGTTTTATTTAATGGGACCCACATTCACACTCACAACAACTTTCCACTCATTATTTTCTACCACACTTTCTCTTTTTTACTTCACTTTTCATACTCACATCACCTACTCCACTAACACTTTTTCCTTAATCCCCGTGCCCAACCCAAAAATCCTAATTCGGGTGTGACGGAGGGAATATACTCCATCCGTCACAAAATATATGTAGTTTAAAGGGTTGAAATTTGTCCAAAATGTTTGTAGTTTTGCTTTTATCTAGACATCTCTGACATTGTTTGTCAAATATACCCTTATTTATGATGGTAATTATCATTGTAAAAACATTTAATTGTCTTGGTACTTGAAATATTTCAAGGTAATTTAGTCCATTAGACATGCATTGGTTGTTTTTCTTAATTTGTGTGAAAATCCTAAAACTACGAGCATTTTGGGACGGAGTATTCACTTTTTGTTTAGTTTATACTCCCTCCATCCCACCCGAATTAGGATCTTTAGATTGGACATGAGGATTAAGGAAAAAGTGTTAGTGGAGTAGGTGTTGTGAGTATGAAAAGTAAAGTAAGAGAGAGAAAGTGAGGTAGAGAATAATGAGTGCAAATTTGTTGTGAGTGTGAATGTGGGTCTCATTAAATAAAACATTTCCATTTTTTTGGTTGTCCTAATTCGAATGGAACATCCAAAATGAAATTTGTCCTAATTCGAGTGAGACGGGAGGAGTATATCCACTTTTTAAAATGACGAATAATCTTTATAACTCACTACGTCCCATTTGAAATTGCAATACTTGTCATTTTGGATGTTCCATAGAAATTGCAAAATTCAAAAGTAAAAAGCTTTTAATAATTTTCAATTAGTGGAACCCACTTGTCATTCTCACATCAACTAACCCACTTATTATTTCCTACACCACTTTCTCTCTCTTACTCAACTATCAACACGCACAACACATTAAGTTTTTCACTTTTTTCCTTAATTCTTGTGCCAAAATTTTCACTTTTTTCCTTAATTCTTGTGCCATGAGTTTTTTTTTTTTTTGCAATTTCAAATGGGACGGAGGAGTATTTCTCTCACTCATTCTCTCTCCTACTTTACTTGTATATGCACAACACAAATCAACTTATTGTTCATACTCCACCTCTCTCACACATCACTTTTCATAAAACACTTGCATCACTTCTACCATTTTTTACTCTCCGTGCAAATGAGAGGGTAGACATATACTCTGGGACGGATGTAGTATTTCATTTATGTCTCCCGGGGCGTAGCTAATGGCAAAAGAGCGGAACATAAGATCTTGCTTGAGGTATGGAGCGTAGGTTCAATTCTTAGCGGGAACATCTTGCTCTGGACTTTATACTCCCCTGTAATGATCTTCACACTTTTTCGCTGTTACCACGAACGAACTTTGATCACTAATTTTAGATTAGTTTAATTATCCTAATGAAAATCTAAAACTGTAAATTGATAGTATTGTTGATGGTGTATCAATAATAAGTTTTAGATTTTCATTACTATAATTGAATCAACCTAAAATTATCGCTCAAAGTTCCATCGCAGTAACAACAAAAAAAGTGTGAAGATCATTTTGGGACGGAGGGAATATGTATTATTAGTTGACATGTTCTCAAAATCTAATCATTCGGACACATCAATCGATTTAACTGGTAGTAGCAGTGAGGGAGGGACCGAAACTATTGTCCTCATGATTAGTTTATCGTAAGCGAGGAACCCGAGTATAAAAAAAAATCTCATTTAACTAATTAACCAGTTTAAAATACGATTTATTTTCTATGAATAATGCTAGGGGCACAAAAAAGTCACAAAATCTTAGGTGTAATGATTTTATTGGTGTTTTAAATTAGAGTGTGGCGGGTCCATTATCGATGCAACCAATAAAATATCGTCACCTCACTTTGTGACTAAAATTTTGTGACTTTATTTTGTACCCCTAGCATTGCTCATTTTAATGAGTGATGCCCTCAATATTGTCAGTACCCTACCGGACCTGAAAAATAACATAGGAAAGCCCTCTAAGAACCTTAAGGACTTCATTGGGATTTAAAACTTGAAAATGACTTTTAAAGGGTTTTTCCCAAAAGTTAAAAAGATACCTCAATTAATGAAACGTCTTTTTAATTGCCTTGTGTTATTAGGTACAATTTGTTTTTGGTATCCGGGTTTGAGTTGTTTGTTGGTCGACAAGCTCAAAATATCTCCTTCAACCGAAACACTAATAAGAAATAAAATAAATAAAAACAGAAGGCACTATAGAAAAGTTAGAGGCGGAGGAGAGTTATGAAGAAGAGACAAGTAAGTGGTGGTGGAGCGCTTGTCATAAAGTGAAGCCTTAATTCTCTCCGGGATATGCGGGCCCCATTTCACCCCCTTCTTTTCTTTTTAGTGGCAGTCCAAAAGAGTTGCACTCCCTTACCTTTTGGATCGGCGGCCGAATAATCCCAAAATAGTCTCAGATTTCTTTTACCACTTACACTACACGTATAATCTAACTGTTTGGATAATATTGGCAATCTTAAATACTGTGAACCGTTGAATCACTTATAATACAAGAAGTGACACACGCAAAATAGTACAAAAGATCTCAACTCTCCAACAAATTAAAATAAAACAAAATTGTGCTCTTTTGTGGGTTGCATATTATACTTGGCAAGTTGGCATTTTCTTTAGTGGAATTTTTTATGTGTAAAATATGATTAAAAAAAAAAAAATCGTTGGCTTTACTAAATCCATGTCTCGGGGAGTTTGAACATGTAGTCGACCACTCTCAATGGACTAGAGCAAACAAACTCCTCTTTTACCTTAAGAAATTTAGTCACGTGCATTACACATGCTCATTTAACGGAAACATGAGGTACCATAGATATAAGCGCACACACAAAAAAAAAAATCCAAAATTTCAACATGTATTAAAATTATTCTAGTAACAGGTGTATATTATCAAGATGTTTATAAACATAACACCCCACCCAAATCATCAAATTGAATAAAATTTGGGGGAAATATAGATCATATTAAAAGAGAGAAAAATATAATTTCCAAACAAGCAAAGCAAACCCACTTCTAAGACCACCACTTAGAAGGTACCAACTCTGTCTCGAGGAATCAAGCGTAGCTCAGAACCATGTTTGAGGAGACGTTGCCTGAAAAAAAAAAAAGCTCACACATACAAACAGCCCCATAGTAGAGACTTTTTAGTGCACATGTGAAATTACTGACGAATTCTGACATCAACATTTCATCAAAGTGAAGAATCATGTTCAATTGACCAAAAGGCGAAATAAATAAATGAAAATGAAGTTGAAAAATCAACAGAGAACATAACGGGAGTTTCTGGAAAAGGGAGAAAATATTAGTATGAGAAATAAATTGATATAGCTGGATAAATAAAGTAGATATAAATGGGAGGGAGCAATGGAGAAAGGGTTGGGAAGAGGCCTGGCAGACCCATTGAAAGTGGTTTAAATAAAATAGTCCTTCCAGTTGTTACGGCAGGTCTGACAACAGTTTTTCCTGTCTCTACTATTGTTCACAGCAAGTCAAAGTGATGGTTTACAGAATCTTTCAAAAAAAGATTCATCACAATTCAGCATCACATAAAAAGCATCTCAGTTGATTTGTGGACATGTGCTTTAACTGATTTTACATTACTTGTACCATGGTAAAACTGCATACAATTATTTCCTTACAAAGAAATGACATTTATTTAGGGACGGACCAAGGAAAGCATGACATTAAATTAAGGGACAATGGAAGTACTTGTTTCTGGTGGCGAGTGTGATAGATTTTTTTTTTTAAATGTTTAGTATAATGATTTTTTGGCTTGGGAATATGATGGAATAAAGCAAAATGGGTCACTAAACTGTCTGCGCTTCTTTGTGATGAAGCAGCAGTCAGTCCTTGCAATTTTCGACGCAATTTTCATCATGGGTCATCTGGAAACAGCCTATCTGTGCTTTAATACAGGGGCAGGCTGCGTACATCCGACCCCCCCCCCCCTTACCCCACCATAGGTGGGAGCCTTTGCGGCACTGGGGTAATGTTGTTGTTGTTGTTGTTGTTGTTGTTTAGTATAATGATTTAATTATTTGGAAATAATAGTCTTTGTGGTATTTACTTCAAGAATGTTCAATTAATGATGGAAGTCAAAACAGTAGTTCCTTTTTTGACTTTCATGTAAGTATTGACATTCTCACCCTATTCAAAGAATATGGTCTTAATATGTACCTACTAAAGCCACTGGGTGATAGTGTCAAACAGAGAGACAAGATCTTCAAGTATACTCTGAGTTGACAAAAGCATAGCATAGTGCGCAAATGAACACTTACGCGCAAACGTCTGATGTAGAAATCTAGGCTTGATCTAGGAACAAACGAAAGACTCGAGCATTTCCATTTTTTCAACAAAAGCGATAAATTCTCTACTATCAAAACCTTATCCAAAACATATAAAGGATCTTAAAGCAGACATTTAGTTTGATCAAAGCATAGCATATTGCACAAAGAAACAGCTACGCGCAAAACCTAGTGTAGCTAGGCGTGTTTTTGATGCGATGTATAATGCTTCCTCTCAAAATCTACTGATAATGGAAGTCGAATAAGAATACGTATGAGGCAGTAACTGAAATAACACTGAAATTGATATCTCCAACATCATGTCAATTTACAGAACCATCTAGCAGCTTAGGTCGTCAGAGGAAGTACCCAACTGTGTGAATAAAGCTTCCCAAACAAAAACTCCACACCAAGTGGGCAACCCAGATATATATCCATCTCAAAGATCCTGGTGTTTATCCAGTGGAATCAATCGAGACCCTGCACCAAAATACCCACCCACCCACCCCCAACCCCAAAAATGAACCCACACACAAAAGAAAAACCATTACCAACACCCTCACCACGGACAGAAAAAAAAAAGTGAAGAGAGGGAGCTTGGGATGAAGGAGAAAAGGACTCAAGCATTTACATTTTCCAACAAAAGCTGTAAATTCTCTAATATCATAATTTTCTCCAAAAACAAAGACATAATCTTTTAGTTGACCAAACCCTAACATGGTTTGGAGAAATAGCTCAGATTATTAAGTAAGGACAGCAACGAGAACCTACCTCCTTAATATATTAAAATATCACGTACAATCTAAAAGTACATGTAGTTAATCAAGGCTACTAATGAATAATGATGGCTACAGCTATTTAAAATATTACAACCTCCATCCCACAAAACATTCCACCTTCTGTAATCGAAAGGTAACCTAGAACACTGGGGAAGAACCCTTACGCTAAACGAGGTTAGTTAATCCCATTTGGTTAGAAAGAGTCAATTTACCACCTATAGAAATCTTATATGTTTACTTTTTACCAGCGAGAAAATATTTTTATTCAGTTTGATCCAGTCGCGGAGCCATGATTTTTTATTAAGGGAGGGGGGTAAATTTTAATAAATTACACTAAAACCTCTAGACTCTTAAAATATATACACTAGTAAAAAGCAAAAAATTAAAATGAAAGGGGGGAAATTGCCCCCCCCCCCCCCCCAATTGCTAGGCAGAAGCTCCGCCCAGTGGCGAATCTAGAAATTTTAATGAGGGGGGTCAAACTTTAAGATAGCGAGAAAAATAGAACTCGCACTATGAAAGCTCTGCAAAGTTACTCCGGAGTATATAGACTAATTTTCGTTGTTATAAGTTCAAATGGTGATAATGGTATTGCTACTGCAACAACTACTAATAACAAACAACAACAACAACAATAATATTATTGTTTTTTCTAAAATGTATTATAAGATTTATGCAAATATGAGAGTGTTCAACAAAATTCAATTATCCCACCAATTATAGGCAACTGGGTTAAATTTGTCAGGCAAATGACCTCATATAGACACTTTCCCGAACATTAGTTGGGCCACATATCACGAACATGTAATCATTTTGAATTTAATCCACATAAAAATACTAGAAAAATAAATAGGTAGGAAACCAATCACAAACATAAAATGAGATCAAACAAACACCATCAATTGAAAAATAATTAAAAAAGAAATAAAAAGTTTATTAATGAGAAAATGTAATTCAAAGTTTCAAACATTTAGGATGGTGATTCGTTGTTAGATATGATTAACTGTAGTCTAAACTGTAATGATATCTTCAATTTTCTATAAAATAATTTGAGTTGTTTTTCTGTAAGTGTTGATTATTCGGTTTTAACGTAAAAAATAAGAAAATATTTTGAAATATTTTGGGATAAAAAAGTTTAAACTGAAATATAAATATATAATGTTGAGGGGGGTCAAATTAGAAAATTTGAGGGGGGTCAGTTCTAAAATTTGAAGAGGTTAATTATGGATTTTATAAAAATTCAAATGGCCAGTGTGAATATTATGGAAAAGTGAGGGGGGTCAACTGACCCCTCTCATGCAAGTGTACATCCGCCCCTGGCTCCGCCAGTGGTTTGATCACCCCCTTTATCTTAGGAAAAGAATCTGCATTTCAAAATTTGACACCCGTTTGAGTAAAATTCAGGAAGGAGAACTAGGCGCAACGGCTGGAGTTGCTGACATGTGACATAGAGGTCATATATTTGGGCCGCGGAAGCAGTCTATTGCATTTAAATGCAAGAGAAGGTTGCTATATTAATCCCTACGCTTCCCTGGACCCCATGCAAAGTGGGAGCTCTTGTAGCACCAAGTTACTCTTTATTTTCTGTAAAATTCGGATTCTACTCTATATTTGCAATTTTAAAAATAATCTTGACCCCCTTACAACTAAATCCGGCTCCACCTTTGACCCAAGAGAGCATCAGATCACGAGTTAATCAACATACTCTTGCCTCATCTAATGATTTCAATTATTGAAGCAACTTTAAGAATACTGTCAATAGCTGCTATTAGAATTTCCAAGGAAAAGTACATTTTAATTAATCTTTGCTCGAAGTTTAATCAAGTTGACCAACTATAGTCACAGTAGGAGAATCTTTTAACACATCTAGAACAAACCAATGCAGTGTAGAGAACAATACTCATAACATGACATTTGAAGAGACTCATAATCATGTTCCATCACCATAGACTACTTCTCTTGACTTAATATGAGAAAGTTAAAGAATCAACGAAAAGAATACCATACATCCCTCCTCATGAGGCAATCCATCTCACTCTCGAGATCCAAAGTGAGCAAACGCAAGTTATAACACAATCATGCTACTTAACTTCACTTAAGACACTGTCACATTATTCATATCACAAATGCAAACCATCATCAGGATTCTAAACCGCTAACAACATGAAAATGCAGATAATAACGGTTGTGACGAATGAAATCTTTAATACCTGCACTTTGCTGAGGATTGATTCCAACACCATCTGAACAAAAAAGAAACAAACCAGTCAATATATAATAAACAAGAAAAGGATTTAATCTATACTCCCTCCGTCTTTTTAGTTTGTTCACACTTTGACCAATACACGGGTTTTAATGAAAAATATTTTATATTAGTAGTTGAATGGGTGTTGTGAGTATGAAAAGTATGATGTGATATGTGAGTGGGGTTGGAATTGTGAGTGGGATAGTTGTTGTGAGTATGACAAGTGGGTCCCATTGAATAAAGAATAATATAAACCTTCCTCTTTAGGAGTGTGAACAATCAAATGGGACACCCAAAATGGTAAAAAGTGAACAGACTACAAAGACGGAGGGAGTATCTCATATCAAGAGGCACATATTGTAATGACCCGAGCCCGCAAGCCCGACCCGTTACACAAGTACCACACACTTGGCCCAATGAATACAAATATCTTGGGTCCACTTGGCTTACCACAAGCCCACCCAAAAATCCATGGACGTATTGGTACATTGGTAATTTGTCGTACTTTAAGTACCATTCCGAGTTTGTATATCCCACCGAAGTGGGATATCACAATCTCCCCACCTTGGATCCTTGCCGTCCCCGGCAAGACCCACTTGGATCGGAACCCCGGGCAGTGTTGGATTCAAGAAGTCGCTCGTACGGATTCAAGAGGTGGCTCCCACCGTCTCTGCGGTGTGCACTTTGTTCCGCACAGCACTTTGCTCCACACTTCCGGCCGGGACCCGCTCTGATACCATTTGTAACGACCCGACCCCGCAGGCCCGACCCGTTACACAAGTACCACGCACTTGGCCCAATGAATACAAATATCTTGGGTCCACTTGGCTTACCACAGCCCACCCAAAAATCCATGGACGTATTGGTACTCATTCGTAATTTATCGTACTTTAAGTACCACTCCGAGTTTGTATATCCCTCCGATGTGGGATATCACACATATAATCATAATAGGTTATAAACACGCAGCTATGAACTATAAATCATTCTAAAAACATCAGTGCGTCGTAGTCGGGTAACAGCTACAGACCTCAAGGATATCTCGAACGTCTAATTAAGAAAACTATTTGAGGGCATATGACAAATGGTCTTGAGTAATTTTCTTTACTTCTTCTAACACATATAATTCAAACATATGGTACGGTATAAGCAAGAGCCATTAAATCCTTTCCTTTTGAAAACTCCTATAGTCCATCCTACATAACTTCTTTTGATCTAATTTTTAAGCATTACTGCAAAAATTTCCATAAAGCGATGAAAGAAGCGCCATAATCCCATGACGGTCTTCATTTGTTGGAGTAAGTTACAGATGTGCCAATTTGTTCGGTTTGGAAATGCCAAGCTTCGAGAATTCGGTGGGCAGAGGCATATTAAATACAGAGGTTTTGATGAATTCATATACAGTATTACGCTTACGCACAACCATGAAAAGAGGAGAAACCAACGAAAAAATTGGACTTCTGCTCTTCCATATCCTGCTCAACATTACATTTGGCACACAGACTCTAGAGAAGTCTGAATGAGAATTTTGCAGTTGCAGATTCCAGAACTTATCTCAAGATGGGCATTATGAACGAAATTACTACTTCGAGAGTCAACGAAAGATAACAAGGAATGTTTGAATTAGTCTAATTCCAAAAGCATGTTCAATCCACAAATCCCACGCACAGAAATTCCTAAGGGAAGCGGCTTCAATTTTTGTTGGAGATGGGCATTTCAAGCAAAATTACGTCTTACAGAGTGAACTAATTCACCTAAGAATGTTTTGATTAATGAGTTTTTTGCAAAAGTGACATGCGTACTTTGTGCAATATATCAATTTGACTCGCGTACTTAATAAACATCAAATGTGACATGCGTACTTATGATTGACAAGATTTTTAGACTAATTTTTAACCCCCGTTAAAATTTTAACGGGACGACCCATGTAAGCTCCCAAATCGACCTAAATTGCTAACAGGCATTAATGGATGTTAACGATCGTTAATAAGTTAACAACAGAAAACAGTACTCCCTCTTTTATGATATTTTGGTAACATAAAACAAAATAAAATAGTACTCCCTCCCCCTAAATGATTTTACCAAACCTTCTCTCTCTACCACACAAACACTCCTCTCTCTAAAAGACAACCACCGTCCTCCTTTTCCGCCGCCGCCGTCCTCTGCAACCACCACTTCCGTTTCTCTCTCCCTCTTTTGTTTATCTTCTTCTCTTTTGATGGTTTCCCTACTTCAAAAACCTCAAGCCACGGCCACTTCGCTCCAGATCTACATGCCGACACCACCATTCGCCACAACTGCAATCAACGCCATTGTTACTGTTGTCTTTGATTTGCGGGTGCGTATTTTCTGTGCCTTCTCTTTTTCAGTCCCTCCGCTCTCTCCGGCTCTTCTCTCTCTACGTTTCAACACAGAAGTGTGCTTTTATGTGTGTCTATGTTTTGGGTTCTAGATCTAGAAACTAGGTTTCAGATCTGTGTGTTCGTTTGTGTTCCTGTGCATAAATTTACAGATCTGTGTGTGGTTTTGTTTGTAACTATATCCAGATTTGGAATTTTTGGAGTGTATAAGTTTATATTGTTTTTTTTTGTTACAGTTCAAGGGATTACAATTACACCCTTTTGGACCAGAATGGATTCTCAATGATGGAGTTTAGTTGATATTATCTTGCATATGTTTTTTTTTTTTTTTTCAAATTTGATTGTGGCGGTGGCAGTGGACTTGGTGGACGGTGGCTGTGTAATAGTTGCAAACAATATATTTGGGTGTATTTTGATTTTATTATTACAAGTTAATCAGAAAAATGTCTCTCTTAATTAATAAGGGGCAATTTGAAATTTTCGATTGTAATATCTGTTAACTTATTAGCGATCGTTAACATTCACTAACGCATGTTAGCAATTTAGGTCCCAAATGTTAGCAATTTAGGTCGATTTGGGAGCTTACATGGACCGTCCCGTTAAAATTGATATATTGCACAGAGTACGCATGTCAATTTTGCAATTAATCTAACTCCAAATATGTTCAATCCCTAAATTAAACCCAAACGATCCTAACAATTCCGGCATCAATTTGCATGAAGCAATCGAATAAAAAATGAAAACGAGAGAGTGATTTAAAGTTATATACCATTGGTGATGATAGCACTGGTTTGAGGAGGGACTTTGAATTCTTCGGCAGCGAATTTAAGGACAGCGGTAAATGGAGCTCCTTCTGGGACGCTAAACCTGATGAAAGGAGAAAAACAGTAATCAAAATCCGATGGTTGATTGATTGGTTGAAAAATTGTAAGAACCCTAATATAAAAAGGGGAAGAAAAAAAAAGAGTTGGGACGAACACTTTGAAAGGAAGCTTGGGATCGGAAGTGAGAGTGACTTTGAAGGAGACCTTCCCACCTGCACTCGCCATTTCTCTTCTTCCAATTCTTCGCGTATGAATCAAGTCCGTCGCGCTGCGCTGCGCTCGAATATTTATTTATCCTTTTTCTCTCTCTTGCCTCCCTGCTTTCTCTAGTAGAGTTGTTATTCACACATGTCAAATTTATAACTACACCTGTAGGTAGGTGTGCCATTTCAAAGCATGATTAATACTCCTCCTAGAGTATACTATTTCCTACATTTCTTTTTTAGTGTTTTCGATAGTATATGTTTACTTCTAAAAATGACAAAAAGACTTTACTATTCCTTCTACTCATTTTCTCTCATACTTTACTTTTATACTCACAACACAAATCAATTTACTAATCACTTTCACTCGTTCTCTCTCCTACTTTACCTTTATTCACAACACTTACATCATCATTTCCACTATTTCTTAATCTCCGAGTAAATAGGAGGGTCGACATATACTCTGAGACAGAGAAAATAATAGTACTCTTCTCCAAACAACCTTGTCATTGCTTTAATAGTATGAATATGTGGTATAATTATGCAATGTGTTATATCGCATAACATTTCATACAAGATGTAATACTGCATGGAGATGGCGAAGATGGTGGCGGAAGGCAGTAATATTGATGGTGTAATAAAAAACTTGAGGGGAAGTGATTTGTCGCCCAACGGTTGCCCACTCCTATTAAGCCCCTTCAGCCACATGCCCATTCCTCAGGTAGTGGTTTTTCACCTCCTTCAAACACCAATCTAAGAAACTTTAGCGTGTCTCAGCTTCCCACGTGATAACAAAACGAATAAATTGTTCATATTTTTATTGGGTGACAAAAGACTCTTCTGTTGCTTTTTTAAATTTTCTTGAATCTTTTCAGTGGTACATTGACATCAATGGATACCCTTAGTCTTGTATATGCCTTGCCATACCATCCTTAAGTTAGAAAATTGTACCCTGAAAAGGTGTTATGAATGTTCACATATGAGTATATGACCACATACCACCACCATATATTTGTGGCTTGTACAAGCTTACACACATCATGAAGAGGTGGAAAACGAAAAAAAATATCGTACACATATTTTCGGTTTTCAAATGCTCACTAATGGACTACACACAAGATAAAAGTGATTTGGGTGGGTGGGTGGGGGTGGGGGGGGGGGGGGGGGGGTTAGATCTATTGATTATTAAGTATCTACCCACCAAGCATAATTCATATGGTTATATAATTTTAAAGACTTACCCGGTAAATGTTGAATTAATCACCCTTTTTATAGGATAAGGTTAAAGTTGTCATCATCCAAGTGATGGTTGAAAGAAACATTGCTCACCTCAAAGAATCACAAAGGCTCTCGACGGAGAAAAACAATGGCTCTCAACGAAGAGAGAAATCAAAAAGGGACAATGGTCACTTTTGAAAAGAATATTTAATTAGATTGCATTTTTTTCCCACTATATTTACATTCAGTAACTTTTTTAAATAAACAAAAAATCCATTGGGGTCATGGCCCTTTAATGGATCGCGCTAACTACTTTTTACAAGAATGACTTATGTAACTGCACTGTACAATAGTACAATAAAAATTTTACTTGCATTAATAAGCAGTGACTCACACTCACACGACATAAATCATTCTTTCTTCATAAAAATATTGACATTTCCCTTTCAGAAGGTTTGTCCCGATTGATTTTTTTTGGTTAATATAAGTGAACTTTAGGCGAAAAAATTATTGTCGACCTAATCATCCCAACAAAAATTCAAAAATTGTTATTGATTAGTCACATAATAATTAATATCAATTACAATTTTTAAAACTTTAATAAGATAATGGGACTCATGCTAATATTTGATAAAAAAAATCATTTGTGTTTGACATAAAAAAATCAAATGTGGAAAACTTTTTAAAAAAGGATGTTAGTATATAAAAGACAAAAACTTAAGTGAGAACACTATGACCCGTCTCATGGATGAGACAGGTCATTTTTTACCCATAACCCGGCCCATTGAACCAGCTCCATGACCCAGGGGGCGACCCTGCCATGTGGCAGCCTCTCATAGGCCCAATTTATATATATATATATATATAATATATATATAATATATATATATATATATATATATATATATATATATAATATATATTTTCGTTTTTTTTTTTTTTTTACGGTTTGTCAAAAGTAATAGTTACTATAACTTAATGTAATGACAGTATACATATAAAGTAACAGTTTGTATACAAAAAAATAATACATATATACAGAAAAGTAACAATGTTTTTTCTATGTTTTCTTCGTTTGCCAAAAGTAATACTATTACAACTAAAATGTAACGAATGTGTTACTTATATGTAATAATTTTTATACATAATTGTAACACATATGTATAGAAAGTAATAATTCAAACATTTACATTTTTAGAGCTAAAAACACTTTATTAGTGTTACATGTAAAAGTATTACATTATCTATAGAAATATGTTATAATTTCTTTTATTAAAGTGTTTACATCTACTTGTACAAACAATCACATTCATATATATGAGTTGTTACTTTTCAAATGTTACTTTCTTTCAAAAATTAAATCAAAATACACAATATTTTACATTTTTGCAAAAGCATTATTACATTTCAGTATAAATGATAATTGCATTTAGATGTTGTTTGGGTTATGTAATTATAGTTAGTATTACATTTGAAAAAATGGTAAAACGAGCTTTTGTTTTTGTAAAACAGGTGTTACGTTTACTTATGAACAATGTTACTTTAATATGTATACAGTCATTACATTAAGTTATGGTAACTATTACTTTTGGTAAACGACGGAAAAGCCGAAAAATAATATAAAAACTCAAAAAAATCCCAAAAAATTAAAAATTAAAAATCTTGAACCTATGGGAGGCGGTCACGTGGCGGGTCATGCCCCATGGGTCGACCCGTCTCATACATGAGACGGATCCCCTTGTTCTCATGGGATTGTTTATATACACAGCCCCTATTTCCACAGCCCCCGTTAAATTACCAAAGTACCCCTATATATATATATATATATTTTTTTTTTCAATTTCACTCTCCCTCACGTTCGCTCCCTAACCCCTCTCTCTCTCTCTCGGTTTGAAACGACGTCTCTCTAACGTCTCTCTCACCGTCGTCGCTCACCGTCGGCGTCGTCTTTCTCTCTCGCTCTCGCTCTGTTCTGTTCTTCTCTCTCACCTCTCTCTCTAACAGTAAAAAAAAAAAAAAAAATTCGAAATTGAAATGGTGAAACTTAAAATACCAAGACCGCCCCCACATCGCGCCGGGACTAGCTCGTCTACAGCGCCTGTGAAAAAGGTAAGCAATTTTTAACCTTATTCTACATTTCTATATTCCCCAAAGTACGCTGTATTTTTTTTGAAATTGAAATTGGTGTGTCTCGTGTAACACCACTCGAGATGCATCTGGGTGTGTTTACACGAGACAAGACTCGTATAAACCCACTCGAGATGCATCTCGAGTGGTGTTACACGAGATGTCATCTCGTGTAAAACCCACTCGAGATGCATCTCGAGTGGTGTTACACGAGAAGGATCCTTCTGAATATTGTGAATTATCAGTCAGCATTGTGTTCATTTATTTAATATACTGTAACTGTCGCTAATGTATTGTCTCTTATTTGTGTTTTTTGTAGGCACGTGATCCTATGACCGTTTCAGCTAGAAAGAGGAAGGCTGAAGAGCGTTTGGAGAGAGGAGAAAACCGGAGCAAGGCTCGGAATGACGAGGATGCCACAGCTGATGATGAGCAGGAGGATAGGGAGGAGGAGGAGGCAGCAGCTGATGATGTTCAGGAGGAGGAGGAGGATAGTGATGTATGAGGAGGGGGAGAGTGATAGTGATGATGGGGAGGAGGATAGTGATGATGGGGAGGAGGATGGGGAGGGGGCAGGAGGGGGGGGCAGGATGATGATGAGAGGGAGGAGGAGGTGGAGGTGGGGGTGCAGGAGGAGGAGGATGATGAGGATGATGATGTAGTAGAGCCGCCTAGCCTAGACCTCTGAGACACGGGAGAGGAGGCGGGGTCAGGATGCGCCACCATCATGGCAGCTTCAGAGGGACCCCGGTGGTGGGCCAGAGGATGTTTCACTGATGTACGGGTTCGGTGACCACCGAGCCAGACAGATTTGGGGTGACTCTACTACTGAGGGATTGGTGACTTTCCATACGAGACTCACGCATCTTGCACAGTAAGCTTAGCATTAATGTGAAATGTTTTAAATATTGAAGTTATTTATACCACACACTCTAAATATTCCATTATTATCATCCTATGCTGCTTTTCTTGAGTACTGATAATATTTTTTGTTTCGAATGAACAGGTTCAAGCGTGATGAGCAGCCGGTTGCTGATAGAGCCTGGCTGGCCCTCGTAGATGCATCTGGCCTCCAGCATCTGCATGATTCCGTCATTCATAGGCCTAACCATGCCCTCCTAACGGCATTTTTGGAACGGTGGTCTCCTGAGACTAACTCGTTCCACATGCCGTGGGGGAGATGACGATTACTTTACATGACAGTTTTCATATCCTGGTATGTTTTTATAACATCGCTTCGATACTCCATTCACATTATATAACTGTCTACATATATTATATGAACTGTCTACATTCATCTCTTATACTAAAATGTGTTATTGCATCTTCAATTTACAGGTATCAGGATTGATGGTGAAGTTCGTTACGATGTGATACGATCTCAGCGCCTGACGTATCCAGGCACTGCTCTAGACACGTCTCCAGCGGCGGTTTCCAGTTGAGCGGATGGTATTTATTGGGGATGTCAGGCGTCTATTTACTCAGCGCAGAGGCGGCATGACAGATGCCCATCGTGCGTCCGCGTATATCCTGCACCTATTGGGTTGCACGATGTTCGTGGACAAGAGCGGGGATAAGGTGCCCGCAGCCTACCTGCCCCTGTGCATGGATCTAGCCAGCCTCCCCACTCTTTCCTGGGGATCAGCCACTTTGGCATATATGTACCGAGAGTTGGGGAAGGCGTCCAGATCCGGATGCAAGCAGATGGGCGGTTGTGCGGCTCTCCTAGAGGTACATCTTACTCTATTCACTATCATTTTACTGTCTACTCCCCCCTGTTATTAAATGTTGCATTTGAGTAGTATTTAATACTTTTTTACATACATCTCAGGCCTGGATATACGAGTACTTTCCGGGTTTCGGCGAGTTACTGACCCCCATTGGCAGCAGGGCAGCCGAGAGCCCGTAGATGGTCTCGTGATGATTCGGCTGGGAGGACGTTCGATCATCTTGTGTGCAGTATCGCCGCATTCTTGACAGGATGGGGGCTGACAGTGTGAGTTATTTTTATTAAACTATTATACGTTTTTGTGTCGTTCCTTCCGATATTCTGTTGACTTTGCCTAACAATGTCTACTCACAGGTTATTTGGACTCCTTATGGACCGGGTCGGACGCGATACTGCCTGTTTCATACTACAGGGGTGTTATACGCTTTTGTGACATCACAGAGGCGTATATGCCTGATCGTGTGACTAGGCAGTTCGGGTACCAGCAGAGGATCCCCAGACTGCCCCCCATGGCGACCGAGTTATGCGTTTTGGCAAAGGTCAGAAGGGGTACCAGAAGCGTTACGGTGACGGAGATCAGGTTTGGCAGGAGTGGGTGGCTTTTGGCATGGCGGAGTTTAGGCCGATGTCCGTTGGGGGCATGGGGGCCACTATTTACTGAGATCATCCCGTGGCTGTTCCCTTCGTGACTCCAGATTATATTCTTGGTTTAGGGCTAGGAGTCATGTTCGGATAGGTAAGTCCGAACACGATCCACCGGTGACATTCCACCTCCCCCACCTGATGTTCGTGTCCGCAGCCTTCTGTCGCAGGGATTGCGGAGTTGCGAGCTATCATACTTCCATTTTTGGTCGGATCCCAGTGCCCCCGAGCACTGGCTAGTTGGTCTTAGACGGGCGGTGAGATTTTAGGACTTCCACCGCAGCCTTAAGGATTTTATTTTATTTTTGCTTTTCATTGTATTGTAATGGAGACACATTTTATTCTAGTTTTTATTGTGACACCTCTACTAGTTTGTTAATATGATGGTATTTTTATATTTAGTTATCGTTGTGAAATCCCCCTCCCGATTCAATAGTTTATTCTAGTGTTTCGTAAAACCCCCTCCCCCCCCCCCGATTCAATAGTTT
>JAOWBW010000001.1:4430349-4602814 GCA_026119855.1 Campanula takesimana
GTCGACGGCTGGGAGGGATTCTCAACTGGGTTCTTCCATTTTCTTACCCATTTCACAAAATTCTCAAAATCCACCACAATCAAACTTTCCACCAAGCATAATCATGTACCAAAACAACTTATAAACTAGAAAAGGACCTAAAGAACATCATCTATCAACCCAAAACAAGATTAAATCCCAACATTCTCCAAATCACAAAAGATGAACAAAAATACAAATAAATTCCAAACTCAACCAAAATGACATATACATGAACTAGAGCATTTCATATACTAAAGAAGAACATTTTAACATAAAAATGGGGGAAAAGCAACTTACCCGGATTTCTCAAAGTTGATGGAATTCGAATATTCTTAGCTCCTACGATCCTATCGACGATCTAAACACATTTCATAAAATGAGCAATAAGAGAAGATGAGAGGAAGAGGATGAAAATGAAGAGAGAAGGGAGAGAAGAAAACTTACCCAAACCAAGAGAGAGAGAGAGAGTTTGCTGGGAAATGAGGGATGGAGTGAGGGAGAAGAGGGGAGTAGGGAGATGATTATTTGAAACATTTACACTTAGACCTCTCCCCTACTACTACCCTTTACAAATAAACTCCCCACTAACAATTAAGACTCAACACTTCTACACTAGCACAAATGGCCCAAATAAAATGCTAGGCATAATTTATTATAACACATAAAATGCACACATAAATTATTAACTAAATAATAATTTAAACAATTAAATAAGAAATAAATAAATAATTAAATATTTATTATTAGAAAATAGGGGCGGGTTTTCGGGTCGTTACACTCAGCCTCTATAAATTGAACCCCATGCTGATCATTTCAGGGGGGAGAAACCACATAAGAGAGATTACTCTGTCAAAATCACTACAGAAGTGTGAGAGGAGTGAAACAAAGAGTGAAAAGAGAGAAAGGAAGATTGGCTAAACCAAAATAGGTAAAGCCACCTTCTCCCCCTCCCTTCTCTTCATCTATAACTCTATTTTAATCTTTGTTTAAGTTATGTTAATCTTTATATTATTTGCGAGACTTGTCCATTCAAGCACTTTACATTTATGCAAGACTTGTCCATTCAAGCAAATATACATATATTACTCTATATTTCTCTTGTCCAAGCCATGAGATGATCCAAGGTGCCCTCCATGCTTTGTGTGGAAGAGGTTCAAACCTAGATGATCATGGCTTGTTGATTGTCGTTTACATTCTTGTTTAGTTGGTAATAATGATCATTTGGATGATAAAGCTTCCATCTTTATCATCCAGCAATGATCTAGCTCTAAAGTCCCCATTTGGGGTTATAAAGATTCAATCTTTATATGTTATTTTGACTCTTTGAAGGTTAATAAGTCATAAAAATGCCATCTTGGGGATAAAGTTTCAATCTTTAATCACCAAATGGTCAATTTTGGCCCAAAGGGCATGTTTATCAACTTTTCCAATTTTCTCCCATGATTGCTTATGATCACCCCCAAATACTTGTTTTGGGGACTAAGTGATGATCATTTAGCATAGGAATGTTGCATTTAAATTTATAAAGTATTTTAAGCAAACTGGAATCAAAACAGTTCTGTCCAGTTTCAACAGAATGTTCTGTTTCTGCTCTGAAACTGGACTGTTCTTGACTGAACTGTAAAAATCCCAGGAAGCAGCCTGTACATCCGTACGGCTATGTTGGGAACATGGGGCAAAATGTCTGTTTTGCCCTCTAATTCCTATTTTCTTGATAAACAGACTCTTTCAGTTAAGTTTTTCCAAATAAAACCAATAACAGAAACTTTTCCGTTAAATACACACACACACATGCACATTTTCAAACTAACAAGGGAGACTCGGTTCCTTCCGAGGCACTTTGGGTGAACCGCAAATATATTCTTCCCAAAGTGTAACCTGAACTCCGAACTCACCTTCTCTAACCATTTTCATTTGTTGGGTTTAAAATTAACAAATGTGGCGACTCCGTTTCTTTTTCGTTAGGAAAGTTAACCGTGTTTGGTATTTCGCCTTTGACACATGTTGTCCTGGGGCGGGATCCTTACAGTGGCGACTCCACTGGGGAATAGAGTGCTTACGAACTTCTCTTTAGAAGCTTTGGAAGCACTTTTGTGTGGGTCAAACTCCCGTCTCCGTTAGTTAACTTTGTGCATGATTGTGTGTTTTTGTTGTTTCTGTTTGAACTGTTTTGAGTGCATACGTTCTGGAAATGCAATGAATTGGAGCATGATGATCAGAAGTTGGAGAAACTGAGATAAAATCTCAACCCTCTTGATCTAGCCGTACGGCTACTTTGGTAAAAGGCCAGAATGTTGCAAATTAACAATTTTGTGCAGGGCATCAACATTCTGAATTGCCTTCTGCTTCTGCTTGTCCAGGTTCCAAATTTACAGCCTTACTTGTGAACATTACCTTTATTCTTTTGGCCAAAACTTGGTTTTTAAAACTTGGTTATGCATGATCTCTTGTCAATAAAAATGGTTTCCAAAATCTCATTGTGCATACCCCTTTTTGTAAAAATTTCTTGACTCTTCGCGTTGTGCACAGCTTGCTTTGTACAAATGGTTTCAATGTAAAGATTATTCTTTTGACAAAATGTTTGATTCGAAAATTTTTTGGTTGTGCACAACTTGGTACATGTACAAGTTTTGGTCTTTGTTCAATCATGTTCTTTTGATTCATTGCGTGTATAAGATGCTTACTCGCTTTTTCATACTTGTTCATATCTTGCTTATGCCATGCTCATCATGTTGAAAAAAAAAAAAAAATCTCTATTTTGACTCAAAAAGGGAATATAGAATTGACTTCACACAACGCGCACTTGGCCTTGCACGTTCCAACTACCCTTTAAACCCGGGATGGATGCCAGATGCAGCTCGATTGGCGCTCTTGTCCATTCCACCTCCCCTTCCGAGCCGAGTCAACCACACATGTCCGTGATACACAAATATCGTGACTTTGGTTGGTTTTTGGTCTAGTTCACGTTGCCTTAATATCTATGCATGTGTCCAAAGTCAATTATGGCCAAGTTAATGCCCGGGTTACGACTCCTTGATGTAATGCAAGCGTGGCCTAACCCGCCTCTAACTCGTGTGTTAATGACGACCACAATTAACAAAGGTCATGTGCTAAAGATGGGGTAACACCGTGTCGTTAAGCCCTAATGAACGGGTCATGATAATCATCCTTAAGCCCATGGTCGAGGATCGAGACACCTCATTCAAAATGGGGTCATGTCAGAATATCGGTGCAGCCTTCGGAACAGTCTCGATCCCGACTGGGGCTTAATCATGATTAGGGTGACCCGCACATCAGGAGCCTCGCGACGCACTAGATCTTAGGATCATTTCTTTCGGTCGGTGGAAGCCGCTTGCCCTATAGGACCCTCGCCCGGGATAGTCCGTCCTTGGGAGTGTTCAAGGCAGGTGAAAAACGAGGGGTCTATAGACGTAGTGATGGCCTCCACTGATCCAGGATTTAGAATAGTTGCGAAAAAGAAGAGGAATCTTTTCCAACCAAGTAGGAATAAAACGTGTTTTAAGTAAACATGAATGAAATAATCAATAATTAGGTAGGCATGTTGCATGAGCCCTAAACCTTTGCCCGAAATGAAACCCGAGCCTAAACCGAACCCTCCTCTCCTTCGCAGCTCGTAAGAAGTGGGTCAGAGTTCCGGGTCAGCGTCTGTTCAGTGCCGAGTCCGACAGTTCATCAGCAGTTTCACTCAGGTTACTCTGAATGACTAGTCCGGCAGGAAGTAGTTGTGGGGGTGACAATGCGGTTGATCCGAATGGGCTTACTAAGGAAGAGTTGATACAAGCTTTGGAGGCCGCCAGGGCCCGGGAAGAAATCACTAGGAAACAGCAAGAGGACACACAGAGACGGGTTGTAGAGGCCATGAGACAGAGGGGAGTGGCCATGATATTTGAAAATGATGGGGGATTCGTTGAAATCACAGACGAAGATGAAATGGAGAACATGCCGCCTCGCGATTACAATAGGGTTCCCCCACCTCAAACCTACCCCAATGTGGCGACCTCACGTCCCCCATATCAAACCGCAACTCAATCAAATGTTCCAGCCACACAAGCTCATTTCACCTTTCCAGGAGGTCCATCCTCATATCCTCCCGGGTTCAACCCATATGGCCCAATCCCAATGGGTCAAGCCTTTTCAGCCCCGGCCACTGCCAGATTACCACCACCGACCCTACCAATTGCATCACAAGGGGCGGCATTCCCATTCCACTAGTGTAGATACCCCGATCTCGCACCCCTTTTCAAACCCCGAATCGGTCTAAACCCTGAAACTGACCTAGAACCCTCGATTTGGCTGTGCGGGACTGCCGTGATCCTTATCGGTGCATCGAATGGACGAACGGACTTCAAATTCATGATCAGAGCGAAAAAACGAGCAAACAGGCAAAAATTTTGTTTTTCGAGGTGCGGGACCGGAAACGGGGCCCGCAACCCCCCGAACTGCTCGCTGTTATCCATTCTGTGCATTAAAAATATATTATTACCTTTCCTTGCTAATTGACATATTTCAAATATACCGGCGTGACCACACAATTATTCCAAGCAACTTTCATGTTGGGCCCGCGGACAACCTGGACACCGGGGCGCGCACAACGGAGCAGTTGCGGAGCGGAAAGCCAGAGCTGAAAAGATGGTTATCCACATTGCAAAATATCTCAAAATATCTAAGCAAGTGGTCAAGAAGACCAAAAATATATTATTGTCGTTCCTTGCTTATGAAAATATTTCAGATATACCGGCCTGACCAGAAAAATATTCCGAGCAACTTTCATGTTGGACCCGCGGACAACCGGGATACCGGGGCGCGCACAACGGAGCAGTTGCGGAGCGGAAAGCCGGAGCTGAAAAGATGGTTATCCACATTGCAAAATATCTCAAAATATCTAAGCAAGTGGTCAAGAAGAGGAAAAAATATATTATTGTCGTTCCTTGCTCATAAAAATATTTCAGATATACCGGCCTGACCAGAAAAATATTCCGAACAACTTTCATGTTGGACCCGCGGACAACCGGGACACCGGAGACGCGCACAACGGAGCAGTTGCGGAGTTAATGCCGGAACAGAGATAAGGAAGATGACTTGAATCCTTAGTGTAAGAAGGATAGATAATGATATAAAAAAATCACCTCCCTCCTCCAATTTACAACCTCCCCCCTCCAATTTACAACCAATTTACAACCTCCTTTCTCCATATTACCATCTCCCTCATCCATTATTAAAAGAAGAATTCATTTCACACATCACACACACACCACTCTCCATATTCACCACCACCCTTACTTGCTCTCTCTCAAGTAACCCTAAAACACCCTCAACCACCACCACACCACCACCATACCACCATAGCACCACCACCACACAAACACTAAACTCAAACCCTTACAAACACTAAGCAAAAGCCTTAGAAAACAAACAAAAAAAAAGACTTCCCTTAGAAGCAAAGGGAGCACAACCTAGGCCTTATTCTCACCTTGTAATCACCTCAAAGGGTAAGATGTAGTGTTCTTATGTAATTTCTTGAGAGGTTTAGCCACTTGTTAGGCTAAACCTCCATTTTATATTCAAAGATACAATATTGATACTCTTGTTGTTTTTTCTCTTCAAATGATATTATAATGATGTTTTGAGCTCTTGAGCATGCTATGCTATTGATCTTGTGTATATATATCATGCATGAATGAGTATCAAATCCTTGTGTGTGTTTGATTCAAGGGATTTTCAAAGAACCAACTTGTTTCCCCTAAAAAAACCTTGAATCTGTCCATAGCTTGTAATATCACCTTGTGAGAACTCATGTAATCTGACTTAGAAGCATGGATAAATGTTTTTTTATGTTGTTAATATGTATATATATGCATGTTCAAAGTTTCATGTTCATAGATTTTCATTTGAGTTAGTTTTGATAGGTGTTTTCATGACATAAGTGAGATGCCAATAATCTGTCCATATGGTACCTTACTGCCTTGTTGCTTTGTTTAGGCATAGAAAACTTGGGTTTTAGTCTTAGACCACAAAATATAACTTGTTATACACAGAACAAGGAACATGCGTATGTAAATATAATATTTTTATCCTCAGTGGAAGAGGCTCTTTCTATTTTTTGTTTGAGCTCTCTGTTCTCAGATTTGTGCTTGTCCATTTCGGACATCAAAAAGTCAGAAGTGTGTTGAATGACTTAAACTTGTTTGTTGGACTTTAAAATCTCCAAATCTTAACTTTGACATGTTAGGAGAAACTTTCATGTTTTGTGTCACCCATGATTCCCCCGTTTTGATGATTAAAAAAGTGGATACGTTAGGGATGTATGAAATTCTGTCAGACTGGGCTGTGAAAAGAATTGCCTTGCATGCTTTGTTTGAACACCATAACATGCCCCTAAAATCAAGGGAAAAATCATGGTAGATTTTTAATGTGTTAGGAAGTTTTCTTGACCTTTACTTTCCATATTGGATGAGTACAAGAACAGGTACACAAAGAAAGGTGCACAGCAGTCCCTGAAAATGTTTAGGGACGGAGTTTCGGACATTTATTTGTTTTGGGAATTGTTTCCCTTTTTGTGCAAATGTAAATATTAATCCCCCATCCCTTTATGTGTTTTATTCACTGTATATAAATGATAAAACCATTTTCTAAAACCAAGTGTGAGTCCACCCAAATCGACTCCCATTTGTGAATAAAAATGAACCTTCCTAGAATAGGAAGACCTCCATATATTAAACCACCACTTTTTGTTAGGGCACAAAATAGCAATTCAAAAGGCATAAAATGAATCTACGTGGCACGCATATAGAGACCATCATGGGCGAAGAGAATGCCTAACCCCTTCTCTCTTCGTAACTTAGCCCCCGAACCCACTTTCTCTAAAAAAAGGTTTTTTCTTCGTTTTTCCTAAAATTAAAATGAGGTGGCGACTCTTGCAATTAAATCACAGCATTAAGAGGAAACCATTGTGCGGGAACCGAGCGTATTTCCAAAAGCAAATCAGCACGAGGCGAACCCGAATCACTTTCGCGAGCGATCATTTCGAGGTTCGGTTTCGAGCGCGGGCTCTCACAGTGGCGACTCTGCTGGGGACTTGTTTTAAAGTGGGCTAGACTCTAAATCTTTGTGTGTGCCATGCTTTATGTGCCTTACTTGGGGTGTATATATCTCTTCCCTAACCTCTGTTTTGCAGGGGCGTTTCTTCGCTTATCTTATTTGTATATATATATGCATTGCGTGGTGAGTGATTCCCCAAAAAAGGGGTAAAACAAGTAAAAAAGGAAAAAAAAAATGATTTTCTTGTTTTCTTTACGTGCTTTCAAAGTGATTTTTCGAACTCATAATACCTCACACACATGCACGTTTTTTGAAAAGCGTCTTAGAATCTCAAACCCGAGACGGTAAACCTGGGGCATAAGGGAGATCACTTGACTTCCCCATAGGGTCAACGGTATACTGTTTCCCCCTTAGCAGCGCCTACGGTCGCTGTGATGGGTGTAAGCCAAGCTTCAAAAGCCGAAATGCGATGTCCATATTTCTTTCGAAAATAACACGTCCCAGACTTCATGTCGGTTTTTGTCTAAACAATTTTACTTCAATCCTATGAATTCCCAAAAGGTTATAATCGACCTCAATTGTGGATATCATGTTGAAATTCTTGGATTGACTTGAAATTATCAAGACCCTCACATAGACCGTAACCGAATGGTGGATCCCAGAAAGAGTATAGGCCCTTCGTTAGGGGCTCGGACGGCCAATAGTACAGGTGAAAAACGTTGGTCCTATACTTTGGAGAAGGTATCCACTATTCCAGGATTCCATGCGAAAACATGTCAAAACAAAGCAAAGTGCTTGTCCGGCATCCATAGGTTTGTGCATTGCTTGCGCTTCAAATTTCGAACAAAAAGAAAAACAAAAAATTGGCTTCTTTAATTCATAAAGCTTCATTCCCCGAAAATCTAAAATAGGTTTCCTTTTTCATCCATCTTGTAGAGGGAGAATTTCTTCTTGTTCTCTAGCGCGACATTCAAGGTCCGTTCCAGGCACCGCTTTGATCAAAGTTCTACTCCGGTTTTCATCATCGATTATGGCCAACAAAGGACAAGCATCATCAAACTCGGCTAAGGGTTTCCCGGACTTCGAGCCAGGGTATGCACTGGAACAGTGGTTGGAAAGGCGCTTGCATGATCACACCAATCGTATGATCAGCATATTCCAAGGACATCAAGAAGAAATGTTAGACCTTGTGGCTACCCTTTTGAAGAAATTGGAGCTCAAAGATCTTCAAGCACTCCATTTCCAAGATGTCAATTCCAACGCGAACTTTCACTCCACCCGAGATATGGGACTCAAGACTTGTAATGATATCTATGTGGGAGCTAGCGAAATGGTGACAACAAATAATTTGAACCCTACTGCCTCTCTAGAGACACGTGAAACTTCAGTGAAACCCACAGAGATCTATTCATCAAGCAGTTCGCAGAAGAGGTTTTGTCATAATGGTAGATACTTCAACAATTTGAATGCCCCATTGTCTGTGGTTTTTCAAGACCTAAGCGCTCAAGGATTGCTAAAGCCAGTGGAAAACTATCGTCCCGAAAATCCCACCTATAGAGATCGAAGCAAGTTATGCCAATATCACCAAGCCCACGGCCACGACACTGATTCATGTTGGGCACTTAGGAAAGCAGTCCAAGACCTTTTTGATGAAGAAGTCATTGAAGTGCCCGTGCCAGAGACAAGCCGTCTGTGTAACAATCTCACTGCCCAAAGGCCTCTGACTCCATGCTATGTAAAACCCCATCGGATTTTTGCACCAATTGTCAAAGCTAAGGAAAAAGGTTTGGTACGAAATGGGGATAGGCACTTTGATGAATTCGAGAGCCCGCTATCCAATATCTTCTATGGGTTGGTTGCTCTAGGGATTATGAAACCTATTGAAGGATACAAGCTACCCAGACGATTGCCCAAGCACTTTAACCCCGCAGATCTCTGCGTGTATCATCAATCCGTGGGTCACGATACAAACTCTTGTTGGTCTCTCAATCATGTTATCCAAGACCTCATAGATCACAGAGTTATCCCAAGGCCACCCCTAAGGGCCTCATGTTTGAGTAGTTATCCCAGGGACTCATCAACCCCTGAGGAAGGTGTTTCCCCTTAAATATGATTGGATCTCATCAACCCCGAGGAAGGTTATCCCTCTTTTGCTGGTAACAGAAGTGTGTTGACTCGTAAGGTCGTGCCTCTAGTGTATGGATCTCTTTTTGCGTGTGACTAGGCTCACCGCCCCAACTCCTAATCCTGTTCTTTTTGCATAATACTTAATAATATGCTCACACATCTTCTTTGTCTTCTAAGTCTAAGAGTGTGTTGTTGTCTTCGTGCTTTTATTTTATTGCTTGTCATGTAAATGTTTCAGTCAATGAACTTGCCTTATAACCAAGTGCCTTGTAAATCGCGTATCTTGTAGATCTGGACCCGCAAACAATTAATCTCACTTAAATAAAAGCAATCAATGAAATTTGAACAAAAAATTATACTGTGATTAATTGAGATGGGAACTAGGGCCGAAGGCAACCGACGAAGTTCACAAAGGCGATCGACAAAGTCACCCGACAAACGAAGATTTCAGGGTGCAATCAAAGACATGTTCAGAAGGGCCAATCAAACGAAAAAGGCCGAAGACTATCACAGTGATGCCAACGCAAGTGTCGGCGATTTTCCTTTAATGTATAATGTGTTGTAAATTCTCGCATTTTGTAAATTTATGTTTCAGAAGCTATATGTTTCTTCTTGAGTGAAAAAAAAAAAAAAAAAAAAAGATGAAAGAGAGCAAAAAAGGAGAGGTTAAAAAAAAAAAAAAAAAAAAAAAAATAAGAAGGAACATTATTCATTTACTTTGGTACATATCATTCGCTTTATTGTTTAATTCAATTGTTTTAGAAAGGATATCGCGACACTTCAAGTTTATGTGTATGCCTTCAACGACGGCATCTGGCAATTCATAATGAAGACTTCATCGCTCGTTACACTAAGAACGAGACGTGGACCGAGGGTCCGACAATCTCATGTGACATTATCAATTTCAAGGAGCACCGCGCTGCGAAGCCAATCTGAATTAAAGAAGATCTCGATCTTTCAACTTTGGGCAAAGTACTATCGACGACGACAACTGGTGACTTCAGTTGGAGACCAACGTGCTCTACCAACCCCTTACACTGAGGGAGCCCAAAACAACGTAATCAATCTTGGAAAGCGAGACAACAGCGAAGGCCTCTCATCAAACGAGGTCAAACGGCGGCGCGAATCATAAGTCATACCCAAAGATGTTCTCATCTTGATTTGTCACGGTCTAATTTGAGTTTAATTGATTTGTGAAGCTTATCTAAATGAAAACTAAAATACTAATCTGACGCTATAAGGGTCCATCTGATTTTGAGGCACTTGACCATTAACGCTTGTTTAAGTCTTGAGTCTTTGATTTCAATGTGTAAGCATACTTTTCCCGAGTATAGGGGCTTCCCCCTACCCTCGTCCTTCCGTCATCTAATTTCTGCGCAAACACAATGTCGGAGATCCCACTGGGATTTCCCTTTGCTTCTCAAAACACTGGCCTCGTGCCTTCCCCTGCCAACTCCTGCAAGTTGTCACAACAAAAGAGACAAAGGAATGCTATTCCTTAGATTTCAAACTCTCAATGTCGGCAAGTGATCTCGAATGAATGAGCACGAACTAGGGCTGCATGTCAAAGTTTTGGGTTTTGTTTCAAGAGCAATGATGTGGCTTCATGACAATACGATTTGTTGAGAATGGTTTGTTCTGGGTAACACGGAAATTCAGATGGCAGAATGCCAGGGTATAAGACAAACAAAGTGCCATCTCGGATTGTCAGTATGGCCTGCGAAGCTCAAAGCTCTTTTCTTCAGCAACATCGGGATTGCGTCCCGCCGAGCAACTCTCAAAGACAGTTAATCCGACTGATTGGGTATTGTGTATCAGAAATTGTGAATTGCCTCCAACAGCGAGACATCGAACACTTGAATAACTCTCAATGACAGTTAAGCCCCCAAAGGTTGAAATGCCAAAACATGAAGTTGTGTCCAAACGACAAATGCTACAAGAGGTTCATATGCCTGATTCAGGGGGTTGTCCTATAGCATGACTGGGGCTTCCGTAGCCAACATCTGAGGTTGATATTTGCGAGACACTGGGGCTTCACCAGCAAGAATGTTGGGGGTCGATATCAGAAAGAGCAAATGGGGTTTCTTCAGCCAGCAACTGGGGCTGACCCAACTATAGCATCCGGAGATACCGTTGAGTAATCTTGATCAAATGGGTGTTCGAAATTTACCTTTTGAGTGCGCGCGCTAGGATTTCAGCTTCGCTTCACCATACACATATCCATACTCCTCATTTTCGCAAAAATGCAAAATTCATAATAAAGTGCAATCCATTCCATTCATGATTCTCCCTCTGATTCATTCATAAGCTTTCAGTCATTAATTGATAACAAGCAAAGTTTGAGATGCGAACGATGCACATGAGTGAAATAAAAGAAAAAAAAAATAATAAAAGAAAAATCAAATTCAAAAGGAATCATCGTGCAAAAGGAGAAATTTGACTTTCACCCTCCAAATGAAAAGCGGTTGCAAAATGAAAAGGGAATGTATTCTTGTCCCAATCTTTCTCTGAATCTCTCAATTTTAAGGATTCCAATCCGTGTATGTGTTCTAAAACTTTTGTTGCACATGAATGACACTCTCGAGCACATTAATGTCAAAGATATATTTCGCTTGCTCTTGGAAATCTCTTGCAGGTACAAATCGCACACCCTGCCACATCGTGATCCTCAAAAGAAGTTTCCTCATCAACATCAATGCTAAGGGAATGAGATTTCCCTATGCCCTTTCTGAAAAATCAGTTTGACTTGCCAACTTCGAACTACGTTGGTCTGATTCTCGAAAGAGATACGTAGGCAGCTTGAATTTTCAGGCACGACCACATACTTGCAAAAAATCTTATGCAGGTACACATCATCCATTCTGCCACATCGTGATCTTCAGAAGAAGGATCCTCGACAATATCGACGCTCATATTTCTGCGTAGGGAGCAAAATTTCCCAGTGACCTTTTGAAAAATAAAATGTTCGACTTGATAATGTTGAACTACGTTGGTCTGATTCTCGAAAGAGATACGTAGGCAGCCTGAATTTTCAGGCACGACCACATACTTGCAAAAAATCTTATGCATGTACGAAGTTGGAACCACACAATGAATCACATCTTGGTTTCACAAAGAGGTTGCTCATTGCAAGCGATCAAAATCCCACAAGAGTTGTAGGAGCTCCAAAAGCGAAGAAGCTTAAACTGTGAAATAATCAAAAACCCCTATTAGGAGAATCAGGGATCCAAAATGAGGTTGCAGCACTCAAAACAGTACCGATGGGTCACGCGAAGCGATGGTTCATTGCTTGAAAAAGTACAAAAATCTCATCACACAGCAAACACAAAGGCAGAAGAATCTGGACGGCGCAGAATGCAGCGTATCCTTGATTTTATTTTGTGCATATAAATAGCTTCAGTTGTTTATTGCCCTTGGTCTTCTCGAAAGAGCGAGATTACCTCCCTTGAACTGCGCAACGTCGTATGTTCCCCTTTTGAAATGATGTTATTCCACCTTGGTCTTCTCGAAAGAGCGAGATTACCTCCCTTGAACTGCGCAACGTCGTATGTTCCCCTTTTGAAATGATGTTATTCCACCTTGGTCTTCTCGAAAGAGCGAGATTACTTCCCTTGAACTGCGCAACGTCTTATGTTCCCCTTTTGAAATGATGTTATTCCACCTTGGTCTTCTCAAAAGAGCGAGATTACCTCCCTTGAACTGCGCAACGTCGTATGTTCCCCCTTTGAAATGATGTTATTCCACCTTGGTCTTCTCGAAAAAGTGAGATTACCTCCCTTAAAACTGCGCAACGTCGTAGGTCCCCCCTTTTTGAAAAGATATGTTATTCCACCTTGGTCTTCTCAAAAAGCGAGATTACCTCCCCTGAAACTGCGCAACGTCGTAGGTCCCCCCTTTTTGAAAAGATATGTTATTCCACCTTGGTCTTCTCGAAAAAGCGAGATTACCTCCCTTGAAACTGCGCAACGTCGTAGGCCCCCCTTTTGAAAAGATATGTTGTTCCAGCTTGGTCTTCTCAGGCACCCGAGATTACTTCCCCGAACTGCGCAACGTCGTACGTTCTCCATTTATGATTCCCATCCCCTTTCAAAGAGATATCGAATCTCAATGCACCCCTTTACTCGGATTGTACCTTGCGTCAATCCTTGAGTCGTGATTGGTCTTAAGCCTTCTCTTAAATTGTGTGAGTCGGTTCTAATCAGAACTATGACTCGACTTGATTCCCATGGAGGGATACGTAGGCAGTTCATAACGTTGGACTCAGTCGCCCATTCTCGCAATTTGTTGGTAAAATACCAACCCCCCAGAAAAGAGAGATGGAATCTCAATGCTCCCCCCAGCAAAGAGAGATGGAATCTCAATGCTCCCCCCAGAAAAGAGATATAGAATCTCAAAGCAATTTGTTGGTCAAATACCAACCCCCCAGCAAAGAGAGATGGAATCTCAATGCTCCCCCCAGTAAAGAGAGATGGAATCTCAATGCAATCCCCAGCAAAGAGAGATAGCTTCTCAATGCTACCCCCAGCAAAGAGAGATGGAATCTCAATGCTACCCCCAGCAAAGAGAGTTGGAATCTCAATGCAACCCCCTGCTTTAAATTTTAATAAACCTGAACTACGTTTGGTCTGATTCTCGATAGATATACGTAGGTAAACCGGGAAACCGGAACCGACCATTTCCTGTGTTTGATTGATTGTTTGAGTTAGAACTACGGAGGCTTGATTCTCGAAAGAGATACGTAGGAAGTCCTACTTTGGACCTAGCCGTTACACCCTAGACGAGATCGAGCGTCTCTTAGTGAATCGTAGAATCCCCTTTAACAAGGAGATTCGACGAGGGGCTCTGTAGATACCCCGATCTCGCACCCCTTTTCAAACCCCGAATCGGTCTAAACCCTGAAACTGACCTAGAACCCTCGATTTGGCTGTGCGGGACTGCTGTGATCCTTATCGGTGCATCGAATGGATGAACGGACTTCAAATTCATGATCAGAGCGAAAAAACGAGCAAACAGGCAAAAATTTCGTTTTTCGAGGTGCGGGACCGGAAACGGTGCCCGCAACCCCCCGAACTGCTCGCTGTTATCCATTCTGTGCATTAAAAATATATTATTACCTTTCCTTACTAATTGACATATTTCAGATATACCGGCGTGACCACAAAATTATTACAAGCAACTTTCATGTTGGGCCCGCGGACAACCGGGACACCGGGGCGCGCACAACGGAGCAGTTGTGGAGCGGAAAGCCAGAGCTGAAAAGATGGTTATCCACATTGCAAAATATCTCAAAATATCTAAGCAAGTGGTCAAGAAGAGGAAAAAATATATTATTGTCGTTCCTTGCTCATAAGAATATTTCAGATATACCGGCCTGACCAGAAAAATATTCCGAGCAACTTTCATGTTGGACCCGCGGACAACCAGGACACCGGAGACGCGCACAACGGAGCAGTTGCGGAGTTAATGCCGGAACAGAGATAAGGAAGATGACTTGAATCCTTAGTGTAAGAAGGATAGATAATGATATAAAAAAATCACCTCCCTCCTCCAATTTACAACCTCCCCCCTCCAATTTACAACTTCCTTTCTCCATATTACCATCTCCCTCATCCATTATTTAAAGAAGAATTCATTTCACACATCACACACACACCACTCTCAATATTCACCACCACCCTTACTTGCTCTCTCTCAAGTAACCCTAAAACACCCTCAACCACCACCACACCACCACCATACCACCATAGCACCACCACCACACAAACACTAAACTCAAACCCTTTCAAACACTAAGCAAAAGCCTTAGAAAACAAACCAAAAAAAGACTTCCCTTGGAAGAAAAGGGAGCACAACCTAGGCCTTATTCTCACCTTGTAATCACCTCAAAGGGTAAGATGTAGTGTTCTTATGTAATTTCTTGAGAGGTTTAGCCACTTGTTAGGCTAAACCTCCATTTTATATTCAAAGATACAATATTGATACTCATGTTGTTTTTTCTCTTCAAATGATATTATAATGATGTTTTGAGCTCTTGAGCATGCTATGCTATTGATCTTGTGTATATATATCATGCATGAATGAGTATCAAATCCTTGTGTGTGTTTGATTCAAGGGATTTTCAAAGAACCAACTTGTTTCCCCTCAAAAAACCTTGAATCTGTCCATAGCTTGTAATATCACCTTGTGAGAACTCATGTAATCTGACTTAGAAGCATGGATAAATGTTGTTTTGTGTTGTTAATATGTATATATATGCATGTTCAAAGTTTCATATTCATATCTTTTCATTTGAGTTAGTTTTGATAGGTGTTTTCATGACATAAGTGAGATGCCAATAATCTGTCCATATGGTACCTTACTGCCTTGTTGCTTTGTTTAGGCATAGAAAACTTGTAAACCCTAAACCCTAAACCCTAAACCCTAAACCCTAAACCCTTTGGTCTTATACCACAAAAGAGAACTTGTTCTAAACAGAACAAGGAACATTAGTATGTAAATAGAATATTTTTAGCCTCAATGAAAGAGTCTCTTTCCATTTTTTGTTTGAGCTCTCTGTTCTCAGATTTGTGCTTGTCCATTTCTGACATCAAAAAGTCATAAGTGTTTTGAATGACTTAAAATTGTTTTTTGGACTTGAAACTCTCCATATCTTAACTTTGACATGTTAGGAGAAACTTTAATGTTTTGTGTTCCCCATGATTCCCCCGTTTTGATGATGAAAAAAGTAGATACGTTCGGGATGTATGAAATTCTGTCAGACTAGGCTGTGAAAAGAATTGCCTTGCATGCTTTGTTTGAACACCATAACATACCCCTAAAATGAAGGGAAAAATAATGGTAGATGTTTAATGTGTTAGGAAGTTTTCTTGACCTTTACTTTCCAGATTGGATGAGTACAAGAACAGGTACACAAAGAAAGGTGCACAGCAGTCCCTGAAAATGTTTAGGGACGGAGTTTCGGACATTTATTTGTTTTGGGAATTGTTTCCCTTTTTGTGCAAATGTAAATATTAATCCCCCACCCCTTTATGTGTTTTATTCACTGTATATAAATGATAAAACCATTTTCTAAAACCAAGTGTGAGTCCACCCAAATCGACTCCCATTTGTGAATAAAAATGAACCTTCCTAGAATAGGAAGACCTCCATATATTAAACCACCATTTTTTGTTAGGGCACAAAATAGCAATTCAAAAGGCATAAAATGAATCTACGTGGCACGTATATAGAGACCATCATGGGTGAAGAGAATGCCTAACCCCTTCTCTCTTCGTAACTTAGCCCCCGAACCCACTTTCTCTAAAAAAGGTTTTTTCTTCGTTTTTCCTAAAATTAAAATGAGGTGGCGACTCTTGCAATTAAATCACAGCATCAAGAGGAAACCATTGTGCGTGAATCGAGCGTATTTCCAAAAGTGCATCAGCACAAGGCGAACCCGAATCGCTTTCGCGAGCGATCATTTCAAGGTTCGGTTTCGAGCGCGGGCTCTCACAACTACCCGGCAGCCCGAACCTCCGAGGCACCCCCGCCGTATACCCCGGCGAATGACCAAGGGTATGGGTACGCCTACACCCATGGGCCACCTCAAAGCCTTCCTCAGAATATACCATCCACCACTGTGCCTCCAACGGTGATGCCGGTAACAACCCGGACCATGGGATCCATCAATTCCAGCCCACAAGTGAATCCTCAAATGGGGTGGCTGATCGAGAAGTTGAAACAGATGGAGGAAAAGTTTGAGACTTTGAATGAAAAGAAAACCTCATCGGGAGTTACTGATCCCGACAAGATTGTGCCTCTTCCGCATAAATTCAAAATGCCAGAAATAGACAAGTTTGATGGGACTGCTTGCCCACAAACCCACCTCAACGCCTACACTTTAGCAATGAGGGCAAAGGGTTGCACTGTACAGCAAATGGGTGATCACTTCCAATTATCCCTGAGAGGAAACACTCTTAAATGGTTTTTCAACCTCAAGGACGAATCACGAGTAAGTTGGGGTCGCATTCAGGAAGCATTCCTCACCAAGTACCGATCCAACCTGGAGTGGGAAACCAACTGCACCGACTTGCATAGCACCTTGCAAAAGGGCGACGAGCCGATCGGTGAGTTCTACAAGCGTTGGAATTGTAAACTTGGGGAAATCTCTAACCCGCCCACCGAGGACGAACAATTGAACATCTTCCAATCATGCTTAAAACCGCAGCTACGTGCTCTAATCAGCCATCACTTCTACCCCAATCTCCGGGCCATGGTAACCGCAGGGTCGAAGTTTGAGAAGGCTCTCAGTGAACAATCCGCCTCCCAAGGCAATAACAATTCTTACCGATACCGACCTCCCACCACGAGCAAAGGGAAAGAAGTCTCGGGGGGTCATCAACAACATCCAAGGGGAAGGCCCAAAGCAGGTCTCACCAAAGCCGGGCAATTCTGAAAAATGCCCCTATGTGAGGTTTGAGGATTTTGGAATGCCCATTAGCAAAGTCTTTGAGGTATTAGTGAAGCAAGGCCTCACGAAACCTTTGATCAACTTTCAGCCCAAAAATCCGGAAAGGTTCACAGATGAGAACAAATGGTGTGCTTTCCACAACTACCATGGGCATAACACCGATGATTGCTCCATAGTGAAACGCATTATCTTGGATTTGATTGCTAAAGGGAAACTCGAACACCCCAGGGGGCGAACTTGGTCAATAACCCGTTCCTGAACAACGGGAGGGTCAAAATGATTGAGTTTAGCCAAAGCAGGGTAAACATGATCGAATTCGGGGAGCCGACAACAATAACTCTTTGGGAATTCAACACCCCTTTGATTGAAGTTGGGGAAAGATGGAAAGACATTTTGTGGGACTGCGTGCGAAAGGGAAAGATGGAATGTCCTCCTGACAACATGATGACTACCGTGATGAGCGCAAAGGTTCCTGTCCAAGAAGGCAACTTAAAAGTGATTAAGCTCACTAAACACAAATTGACCTACGAAGACTGCGCGGAAGAAATGGAAATGGCCATCAAACGAGCTTTGGGAAGCATTGACCACGACCCGAACAGATGTTGCATTTCCCATGATGAGCACTACCATGTTTTGGAAGTTGGTGACTCGTCAAGCGGTGAAAGAGTAATAAGACGGGTGTGTTGTCATCACGGAACCGAAGGTATAGAGGCTGGAAGAACCCCGGGGGAATATGACTACGGGAGGCACCTTGCACAGATAAGAGAGGCGGCCCCATTCCCTATCCCGCGAAGAGCTTCGAGCTTTGTGTGAAAGCGAGGATGAGGTGTCTTCCACCGTACTCTCTTTAAACCCACCTGCGGGAGAAGAAGAAAATTTCCCTACCTTAGATGACTTCCTGTCACTACCGCCACTCTCACCCTCACCTCCGTTTGAGGACGGGTCGATACCCCTAGATCATTACTGCTGCATGTTGACACTGGAAAAACTCCGCGAAACTATAGGGATGGGAAAAGAACAAGGCGACTACCCGATTTCATTTGAAAAACTCCGTGAGTCTGTCTACACCACGCAAGGGATGGTCACTGTAAATGAGCTGAGGAAAGAGTCATGGCCCTACTCAACCAAGAACCCACCCATGCCTGTGGAAAATCCAGCAAAGGATTGTGACCCCCCGGAAGTTAACGTCCTAACTCGTTCCGGACAAGTACACACCGAGAATCCTAAAAAACCACCGCCACCGGAATACCATTCGCCACCACCGTTTGCTAGGGAAACAAGACCCCCGGATCTTGAAAGAGAGGATCCCGTTCTCACCCAGCTTAAGAATACGCAGGACAACATCTCTATGTGGTCCCTTCTCACTTCGTCATACCCTCACAAGCTCAAGTTGGAGGAGCATTTGGCCCGAACCATGGTCCCCACCACAGCTACCCCCGAAGAGGCTGTACAAATGATTGGAAGCATCCAATATGGGAATATAGTCACGTTCACCGACTTGGACTTGCCCAAGTCTGGGGCTAACCACAATGAAGCCTTGTACATCACAGTGCAGTTGGATGGGCGCCGTCTCCCATGAGTATTGGTTGATAATGGCTCGGCTATGAACGTCCTTCCAGCTAAAATGATGGATTTACTCGGTCTCAAGACGACAAAACTGAGACCCTCTTTGGTAACTGTCAAAGCATACGACTCCACAGCCCGGTCGGTTCTTGGGGTGGCAACTTTGAATTTATGGTTTGGGGAACAGAAAATGCCGACCGACTTCCAAGTGCTTGACATCCCCATTTCCTTCACCGCCTTGCTGGGGCGCCCTTGGTTACACAAAGTTAATGGGGTCGCTTCCACCCTACATCAATGTGTAAAATTTGTACAGGGAGGGAATTTGACTGTAATCTACGGGGATAACATCACTACAGGTGGGACTAACACTAATGGGATCCCCGTATTGGAAATCCAACATGAAGGGAGTGGTATAGTCTTGACCGGCTTCACAGGGATACCATCTGAGACCCACGTCCATTGCATGGACCTCACACTTACCAAGGACAAGATTCCCCCCGCCATGAAAATGATGCGCCTGATGCACTATCTCCCGGGACTTGGTCTAGGAAGGAGGCTCCAAGGGACCCACAAGGTTATTGAAATCAAGGAGCAAAAGACGCTCCACGGTTTGGGGTATGAGCCGAAACCTGGGGATCTTGCGATGGACAAGAAGATGGCCCGAGAGAAAAGCCGAGCCAAGGCCCAAGGGATCCCTTACAAAGCTCCCAACCTCCGCCCCTACACTTTTGACATAAGCCGCTACTTTATTAAGGGGGAACGCAAATCGGGACCTCAGAGGGAGAAGAGGCAATGGTGACAAACTGGGACCGACTGCAAGAAGACCTCAAAAGGTTCCGAGGAAAGACCGCCAACCCTATCAGGAGAGAATTCCTTGACACGCTCGAAGCACCCACAAGGCACGAGCATATTTCCAAAGGAGTGTCTGGGGTGATAAAATAGTTTGAGGTTTTGTCTGCAGCAGGAGGCAACCGAGAGGAAGAACCCACTTGGGGCCAGTATGACAAATATGAGATCAAAAAGACGCCTACTGGGAAGGCAAAGGAAAAGGCTGAAGAAAACGAGTGGGATGGGACAATGATGCAAGAACTGTTTGAGGAAGACATGGTTCTACCTAGCCTAATTGATCACAGGAAATAAATGGTCGCTTCAATAGGAGACGGGCCAATAGGAAGCTTCGACCCACGCACCTCGGTTGTACCCACTAACATGCCGCTAAAGAATTGGGCTACTCTTTCCGGGCCAGTAGCTAGCAATGAGGAAATGACCGCAGTGCTTGGATTGGTTCCTCGACCTCTTGAGTCTAGGGTTATAGGGTCCAATGTAATCAAGTCTCCCCAGTCCCTCCTCTTTGAATTTGAGTCATTCTCGTCCGAGGGCCTCACGCCCGAAGACTATGAACTCGTAGCCAATGTTGTATTTACGTTTGCATTAAATGAAATGATGGACCTTTCCAAGTATCCCCTCATTGCCAACTTATTAGATGATAAATTAACTAATAACTTGAAAACGGTTAATAATGAATCAACTAATAAAGCAGACACACTAAACGAACAATACATTAAAAATTCACAAAGCAGGTTGCCGATCAAGAGGAAAACCATGCCCAAGCTGCCGAAGAGGTTTTGACCAAAGTGAATTTGGGTACCGAGGAAGAACCGAGAGAAACACAAGTGGGTGGCTATGTCAAAGGGGATGAGAGGGAGGCCTTGATTGAATTTCTCAGAGAGTATGTGGATGTGTTCGCCTGGTCTTACAAAGACATGCCGGGGTTGGATGCCTCGATCGTGGAGCATAAGATCCCCTTGGATCCGGAAATAAAACCAGTCAAGCAAAAGCTCCGACGAATCAAACCCGAGTGGTCTCTGCAAGTAAAGGAGGAGATAGAAAAGTTACTTAGAGTTGGCTTTATACGGGTTATAGAATACCCCTCTGTAGATACCCCGGGAGAGCCCACGGCTTGGCTAGAGCGGTGGAAGGATCCTAGGATGTCTAATTGATTTTATTTTGTAGAGTCGCCACCTATGTTTTTAAAGGAACATAAGAAAAACCTAGAAATAGCCTATTTTTTAATGTTACGAAACCAAAGATTCGGGAAGAGAAGGGTTCGGGGGTTAGGTGACGGAGTGGGAAGTACTTAAACACCCACTCCGCCCCGCTTACGCGGGTCTTGCTACAATTGGTGTTCTAATCCTAAAAAGTCCTTCTATTTATTAATATGAAAATGTGCTAACGATTACAAGGGAAAGAAAAGGGAAATAAAAAGAGAATTGTTTTATTTATTGATTTATGCTAAGAATTACATGTTGAATTATTGCTAAATCATTACATTAAGAAATGATCAATGATTGAAATAGAGATTGGAATGTTGGGATATAACCTTGGCCAAACTTCAATAGTGAAGTGGCCTTTTGGTTGTATCCCTTTTTATGGAGATTGCATACTCATTAGAGAAGTGAGAGATGAAGAAAACAAGTAAAGAGTTTTGACAAAGAGAATTAAAAGAGTTTAGAAGGAGAAAGTGAGAGTTGTACCTTGTGCTTGAATGGGGAAGAACCAAATTGTCTATAGTGACCACCCTTTGAAAATGGATTTTATGTGTTTTAAAGTGTTTTTGATTCAAGAATTCCTCCTCCTCTTCCATGGTGGAATGAAGAGGTATTTATAGGTGTTAGGGAAGTGTTTGTGGTCACAAAGATGGCCCTTCCCCGGATCAAGCCAAGACATAATGGCTTTGGGGGTTACAAATCAGAAGAGGAGGGAAATTTGGCAAAATCTGGGATCCTGGAGGTGGGAAGCGCGCACGTCCCACCCCCCCCCCCCCTATGGGAGGCGCGCTCGTCCCACAAAGAAGGCCAAAGGCGCGCTCGTCCCACCTTCAGGAAATCCATATTTTAGCCCAAAAGTTAACCCCGTTATGAAGTTAAGTCCCAAAACTAACAAGATCAGTTAGAAACTTAACGAACACCATGAAAGTCAACAAAAACAAAGTAAACAAAGACTCAAGGTTGACTTTGTCACTTAGTCAAATCCAAGACTAACGGAGTAAGTCAAGAACTTAACGGAAAGTAACAATAGTTAAAGGAAAGTAACAAAACATAACAGAAGAGAGGAAGATAGAGAATGTGTATGCAATCGGGACATGAGAGGTCCAAGGCGGGGTGTCTACAGAGCCCCTCGGCGACGTGGATTGCAAAGCAAAACGCGTCGACGAATGTAAAAACACCCGCAGAGGACATCGACAAAGAAAAAAGGAAGAAAAGAAAACAAAGACTCGATAAAAGTAGGAATTTGAAATTGCGATAGATAGAGGTGCGCTCCCTGCATGAGCGACTTTTGCTGGAGTGTTGTATTGGAGCTCATGGGAGCTTGTCTCGATATGGGAGCTTGTCTCGATATGGACCGAGTTGCCGACTTGGAGCTCATGGGAGCTTGTCTCGATATGGACCGAGTTGCTGACTTGGAGCTCATGGGAGCTTGTCTCGATATAGACCGAGTTGCCGAATTGGAGCTCATGGGAGCTTGTCTCGATATGGACCGAGTTGCCGACTTGGAGCTCATGGGAGCTTGTCTTGATATGGACCGAGTTGCCGACTTGGAGCTCATGGGAGCTTGTCTCGATATGGACCGAGTTGCCGACTTGGAGCTCATGGGAGCTTGTCTCGATATGGACCGAGTTGCCGACTTGGAGCCGCATCTGCTTATGTTGTTGACTTTGTGGGGTGTGGGCACGGTTGACCACTTTCTGGTGGGGATGAAGTGCCTTGAGTAGCGGATGCTGTTGACTTCGTGGTGGTACCTGTTATGTGTGTGCTTGACAGGTATATGTGTTCTTGCAAGAAGATGCATGAAGTGTGAAATGAAGAGAGAGAAATTGTGCTCGTGGTGTGATGGGATTTTGGAACACCCTTGCAATGAGAGAGAAGTAAGAATGTAGAGAGTGATCTTGTGTGCGGTGTGATTTTGAGGAAAGCATTGGATGTATTCATACCTTCACTTACCATTGCTGCTTGAGTGGAGATGGATTTCTGATGTCCGCGGAGGATGCTTTGATGGAGAATGTCCATTCTTTGGATGTTGATGAGAGAACGCTCTTGATGATGGGTTGGCGAGATGGTACTCTGGATGATGGGTTGGTCGTGCCAAAGGCTGCCTACGTATCCCTTGAAGGGAATCAGACCAGCGTAATTCAAGGATGATGGAGAACTCTGGGGAAGAAGCTATGGAGCAAGGCAAAGTAAAGCACATACTTTTGCACATAGAAGGAGAAAAAGAATTTTTTTTTTTTTTTAGATTAGATGGGAAAGAATATGCACACATGTGAGGAAAATATTTTTTTTTTTAGTTCGTGGGTGAACCATTTTAACCATTGTGTGCTTGTGAAGCCAAACCAAGATCAAGTCGTGTTCAATCGAAGTCCGGATTGCCTTGTTGAATTCTGTCGTTGTTGCTGTGGTGTCCAACGAAATTGATGTCTAGCCCCAAGAGATTTGTCGATTATGGGGCTCCAAAAGGCATTTGATGCCGAGATAAGGGGTTGCTGATTGTAAAGCTCCTAGAATGCCTTTGATGCCAAACTTTGAGTGGCTTGCATAGCCCTAAGATAAATCAGTTCTTGGCCCATTCAAATAAATCGCCTTTTGTTGTTGGCGTGAGCAAATCCCAAGAGTAGATTATTGATACCAAGCCTTGAGAGATTGCAAAGCCCCAAATGTCATGGACTTCTTGTTTACGAGCTTCAAGACGGTGGAGTGTGAAGACCTTTCGATGTAAAGCCCCAAATTATCTTGTGATCGGTTCGGCATTGAGAGCGGATGTACCGTTTGGTAGAATTTTTGATAGAGATCTCCTTCTTGCTCTTACTGGGGAGATAAATGGCCTCATTGTGGTCGATACCCAAATGGCTGAGGGCTTATGTCAAAAGATGCAGTAATGTCTTGCGGTGCCGTCGAAGTCGTGGAGGATAAGGTCTTGGTGTGATATAGTCCCAAATGAGTATGCTTGCTTGACTCTTCTTGAGTTGAACTAATGACGGATCTTCGGATGCAACTAGTGCTGTGGCCCAACTTTATCTGAGCTGCACCTTGTGCTTTTGATCTTGGAGAAGGGGGTGCTGAATTGCAGAAACATTGGGATTGGCTGTGGCATTTCCCGCTATAACCCTGTTTTGATTAGAGTTTAGCATATTGAATCTTTTTTCTTTTCTCTAAGACTTCCTTCAAAATCTCGCTGTGAGTTCTAACAAAAATCATCAACTTCATTCATAACATCGGAGTCTTCATTTAAAACCAAGAGGCCTTTGACTTGAAGTGTTGAGAGACCCTTTGAAGCTTGATCCCTTTCATGGAGACTACTCCCAAATTGCGTTGCTCGAGTATTGTTGCCCAAAATACTGTCGGTCGCGAAGCCCCAATATTTCCCTTTGCTCGGATTACTGTAATGCCGTAGCCCAAAAGATTGTAGATTGCGAAGCCCCTTGAGACCTTCGGTGCCGAATTGAGGAAGCTTCCAATGTTGCACATGACTCGGCTGGGGATACTGCTGGGGAGTTAATTGCTCTTTGCCGAGGGAGCCTTTAAGACCTTACCGTAGCCCTTAGAGTGCCATCATTGATTGCGAGAAAGGTCCATCCTTGATTGGGGGAACGAGCACGGGCACACGCAACAAGAGGGCTTTTTGACATCCCTTTTGGGAGACTTTGAGGATAGTCTCACACATCTTTCTCGAACATAGCCTCTAGGGCGTATTGATTGTCAAGTGAAGTAAAAGAAGTCCTTGTCCTTGAGTCACAAAGCCCCTAGGGCGTCACCATTTGTTGAGCAAAGCAAGAGTGACTCATCCTCGTGTGAGGGAACAAATATGAGAGGACATGGCAAGAGCTACTCCATTTCTCGGGAGCCTTTCGGCGTACTTTAGAAGCACATACTTGAAGAAGCTTTGAAAAGTGAGACACATGTTGTTGCTATTTGTTGCCCAAGCCAATTGACTAGCTAGGGATTATTTGTGCAACCTCGTGCCCTTTTATGATGGGCTCGTTCTCGGATGGGTCTTGGCTACCACGGGCGTTCTTTTCATGAACCCAAAAATGCACACTACTGGAGAATGATGTCAATAACCCAAAACAACCTTTGATGGTGCCATATCTTGTCGAGCCTTTTGCAATCCCAAAGTTGACTCGGTGGGGAATTTACTTGCTGAGGAGATCCAATGTAGAGCTCGTGCAGTTGTCTTCTTTAGAGGCCGGAGATCTCCATTTCTCTTTCCCTTCTCTCTCTCACTCTCTCAGTTTTTTTTATGACGCACCATGTTTTTTGCCTAGACCGCCCTTTCGGGTTTTCAATCTAGCGGGCATCTCTTTTGCGTCTTCATTTTGACTCGATTAATGAGGGAGTGTGCATTGACTCTAGCTGAGGAGATAAGACATGTGATTTTGCGGTGGAGACCTCTTGTCACTAAAGGTGAGTGACATTGACTTGATTAGGGAAGTGTCCCTAGTATTGACTTCATGTATTTGACCCTTTTTTGAATGACTCATGAAGGCAAGTAAGTCATTAAGAGAGAAGAGAAGGAAAGCCCCAATTTGATTGCAAGAAATTGGGAGTATGCAGAAAGAATAGAAGCCCTAGACTCGACAAGGAACGGAAAGTGATTCCAAATCTAGGAAAGTTGTTCAATCTTGAGGTGGTTAATTCATTGGCAAATGAATCGTACAAAGATGTCTTGACAAGTTCGATATGAAGGCCGATCACCATAACGCGCTAGGGCTAAACATATCTTCTTTCTTGCATGAGACCGGACCTACAGGTTGCATACGTTCCTCCAGTGTAGAGGCTCAGGTCACCGTAGTTCTTGTGGATTCTCCATTCTTCGTGATGGAATTGTTGCTTCGTAGCTTCATCCTTTGTTGGTGGATGATGATGTTGATCTTCTTTGATTGAGGGGGATTTTTTTTTTTTGTGCTCTAACTTTTGCCTAGGTTGATTTGATGATTTCAACCTAGCGAGCTTTTTTTTTTTTTTTTTTTTTTTGATCCCCCTTTGAAAACTTTGCTTGATTGTTCTCCATGCTTGATGTCTTGGATTCGCCGTTGTTGTTGATGTCGTTGCCTTCATCACGATGTTTAGCCCCTAGGCGTTCAAGCGACGTCCTTCGTTCTAAAACTTGTTTAGACATCTTTTCATCATTTTGCCAAGAATTAAATTGAACAACTTGGAATTGTGTATGAGGACAAGAATGACTTTTATTTGATAAGATCGACTCAAACATTGACATGAGAAGGAAGAAAACTTAATGAACACAAAAGAGGACTTTGACTCTTTTTTTTTTTTTTTTTATTCCTACTACTAGGTAGAGAAAGAGAAACGGAGATTGCTGTCGTCGTCTTTGCCGTTGTAGTCTCCTTGCGGCATGATCTCTTGTTGAAGGCCCATTTCAAAACCAAGCTTTTTCCTTGATGGGTTCTTGCATGTTGCCATTCTCTAGCGGTTGATTTTCACCCACAGTAAATTCGCCGTTGTCGATCAAATCTTGGATGATGTTTCGGAGAAGGAAGCACCCTTCGGTAGTATGGCCACTATGCTTGTGGTAGCCGCACCATTCACTATGTGCATGATTCTTCAGTATCGCATTCGGCTTGTACCCTTCCAAAGGTTTGACCTTCCCACTTGCCACCAAAGTTTCAAATGCCTCGGTTTGGGTTACTCCTAGGAGAGGAGTGAAAACTCGGTTGTTGGTGGTACCTTTATAGCTTTTGAGGGTCGGGCCACTTGAGCATGCTTTACCATTGAACTTTGCTTTGCCGTCGGTGAGCTCTTGCAAACGGGCTTTGAGTTCGGAAACCTCTTCCTCGTGAATTCTTCTTTCATAATCAAGACGGGCCTTGAGTTCGGAAACCTCTTCTTTGTGAATCCTCTTGTCGATATCGAAACGGGCTTGCCACAAATTGTCTTTACGGCGGGCATCCTCGACAATCCTATCCATTTGTTCCCCCATTGATTTCATTATGTTGAGTAACCCTTCGTTGGACACGAAATCATTTCCACTGTTGTTGTTGTTGCCGTTGGAAGCCATTGGACCTATTGGAAGAACACGGTTGATCTTAGGTTGGCCCCACAAACACCTTTTGAGTAATATGATTAAACCCACAAACAAGGAAAAAGACTCAACCACATAGAGAAAAATGACTATATTTTTTTTTTTTTACAAAGTCGGAAGGACGGAGTCCTTTTTGGGGTTTCTAGAAAAATAGTGGAATCGTCACACTAGTATATAGACCTTCTCGCGGTCTCATAAACTCAACGGATTCCACCACTCTTGTGATACCTACATGTGACGGGATTAAACTAAATTAATGTAGTAAATCATACATGCGGGGACGGATTTTTTATTTTTGTCCAAGATAGCCACTTTTGGGGACGGAGTTTTATTTCGTCCATTGCAACAAATTGGCATGTATGATTTGAAGACATTAGTTTAGGGAAATCTCGGTACATGAAAACCTACTTGAGTCACAGAGTGTTAGACCCTAGACTAGAATTGTGTGGCTTGTGCTCGGCTAAAGAGAGGCTTAAAGGTCACCCCCGGCATGTAGTCTTGAACTACGCCACGGGCTGAGGTTGACCGCTTCGAAAGAGTCAAGGTCGGGTGGAGCTTGAAACTTTCTAGGACGGGCCTCGACAGGTTTGGGGTTGAACATTGTGCGACTCGATAGTGAGCAATTGATAAGAATATGTGCATGTAGTGTGAGGTCTAACATGTGACAAAACATTTTTTTTTTCAAAAGAAATAAAAAAAAAAAAAAAAAAAAAAAACAAATAAGCACATAATTACAACTTTCGAATCACCCATGTGACCGATAAAACAAACAGAAAATAAAAGAAGTTCTGTGCAGGCCCGGTGCCCACACATTGTCATTCTGCTCTATTCTGTTTTCTGTGCACTGTTCTGTTCTGGGAATGCGCCCAGAAGCGCGCGCATTGGGTGGCCTATGCGGAAGGCGCGAGCGGTAGACAAAGAGGGGCAGAGGCACCCGATTCTGGGCAGTACCTGCGAATAAGTGGGTTCAAGGGATTGCCTTGACCCTAAATAAAAAATTCTTTCTCCTGCAGTAATTGTTAGCACAGAAACATGGAATTGAAGGAAAAGGAAGGAGGCGGGCGATTATGGTAATTGGGGTCGGACGCGCGCGCTTTAGGCCAAGAAGGCCAGAGGCGCGCGCTTCCCACCCTTTTTACCAGAATGCCCAGAAAACAGTAATAAGAACACCAAAAGTTAAGAACGCAAGTTTAACCCTCAAATAAGTCCCCAGCAGAGTCGCCACTGTAGATACCCCGGGAGAGCCCACAGCTTGGCTAGAGCGGTGGAAGGATCCTAGGATGTCTAATTGATTTTATTTTGTAGAGTCGCCACCTATGTTTTTAAAGGAACATAAGAAAAACCTAGAAATAGCCTATTTTTTAATGTTACGAAACCAAAGATTCGGGAAGAGAAGGGTTCGGGGGTTAGGTGACGGAGTGGGAAGTACTTAAACACCCACTCCGCCCCGCTTACGCGGGTCTTGCTACAATTGGTGTTCTAATGCTAAAAAGTCCTTCTATTTATTAATATGAAAATGTGCTAACGATTACAAGGGAAAGAAAAGGGAAATAAAAAGAGAATTGTTTTATTTATTGATTTATGCTAAGAATTACATGTTGAATTATTGCTAAATCATTACATTAAGAAATGATCAATGATTGAAATAGAGATTGGAATGTTGGGATGTAACCTTGGCCAAACTTCAATAGTGAAGTGGCCTTTTGGTTGTATCCCTTTTTATGGTGATTGCATACTCATTAGAGAAGTGAGAGATGAAGAAAACAAGTAAAGAGTTTTGACAAAGAGAATTAAAAGAGTTTAGAAGGAGAAAGTGAGAGTTGTACCTTGTGCTTGAATGGGGAAGAACCAAATTGTCTATAGTGACCACCCTTTGAAAATGGATTTTATGTGTTTTAAAGTGTTTTTGATTCAAGAATTCCTCCTCCTATTCCATGGTGGAATGAAGAGGTATTTATAGGTGTTAGGGAAGTGTTTGTGGTCATAAAGATGGCCCTTCCCCGGATCAAGCCAAGACATAATGGCTTTGGGGGTTACAAATCAGAAGAGGAGGGAAATTTGGAAAAATCTGGGATCCTAGAGGTGGGAAGCGCGCACGTCCCACCCCCCCCCCCTATGGGAGGCGCGCTCGTCCCACAAAGATGGCCAAAGGTGCGCTCGTCCCACCTTCAGGAAATCCATATTTTAGCCCAAAAGTTAACCCCGTTATGAAGTTAAGTCCCAAAACTAACAAGATCAGTTAGAAACTTAACGAACACCACGAAAGTCAACAAAAACAAAGTAAACAAAGACTCAAGGTTGACTTTGTCACTTAATCAAATCCAAGACTAACGGAGTAAGTCAAGAACTTAACGGAAAGTAACAAAAGTTAACGGAAAGTAACAAAACATAACAGAAGAGAGGAATATAGAGAATGTGTATGCAATCGGGACATGAGAGGTCCAAGGCGGGGTGTCTACACCCTCATGGCTCTCTAACATAGTCACCATCACAAAAGCCAACGGGAAGGTCCGATGCTGTGTCGATTTCAGAGACCTCAACAAGGCAAGTCCCAAGGACGATTTTCCCCTCCCAAACATTGATATGTTGGTGGATACGACCTCTAGTTTTGAGGTAAAATCCTTTGTGGACGGTTTCTCCGGATACAATCAGATTAAAATGGCCGAGGAAGACCAAGAAAAGACCGCCTTCACCACCCCATGGGAAACTTTCTGTTATACGGTGATGCCTTTTGGACTAAAAAATGCCGGGGCTACCTACCAAAGAGCAGCAACAGCACTATTCCATGACATGATTCACAAAGAAATAGAGATGTACGTTAACGACATGATCATACACTCTAAAGGAACTGACGGCCAGCACTTGATTGACTTGAGGAAGTTCTTCGACCGGTTAAGGAAACACTCCATGAGGCTTAATCCGGCAAAATGCACCTTCAGAGTCTCCCGAGGAAAGGTTTTAGGGTACATAGTTACCGAACAGGGTATTGAGATCGATCCACAAAAGGTCAAAGCAATCGTGGAAATGAGACCTCCCCGCACCCAGACAGAAGTGAAGGCATTCATGGGGCGACTGCAATACATCAGCCGCTTCATCAATCAGCTCACTCCCACCTGTGAACCCATCTTCAAATTACTGAAGAAAAATTCCGAAGTTGAATGGGATGAAGAGTGTCAAAAGGCCTTCGACAAGATCAAAGCCTACCTTATCCATCCACCGATTCTCCGCCCACCACACAGGGAAAAACCACTCTTGCTTTACTTGACGGTAACAGATACTTCGATAGGAGCTATGTTGGCCCAAGAGAAGAAAGAATCCAAGGTGGAAAACGCCATCTACTTTGTGAGTCGGAAGCTACAGGGAAGTGAGCTAAACTACTCCACAATAGAAAAAACTTGCGCTGGACTGGTATGGGTTGTGAGAAAGTTGAAACACTACATGCACGCCCACCCGATACAGTTGATCTCAAAAATTAACCCCATCAAATGCTTGCGGCAAAAACCATCCTTATCAATGAGGCTTGCCAAATGGTCTTTCTCTTTGGCCGAATACGACATCAGTTACGTGTCGAGGAAGGCAGTCAAGGGAAGGGTTATGGCCGAACACCTAGCGGATTTCCCCAGTAACGAAGAGGGAGAACCTGAACCACAGTTCCCAGATGAAGGGATTTTTACCCTTGAGAAGGAAAACAAATGGCAACTGTTCTTTGATGGATCCGCAAACAAAAGAGGAAACGGCATCGGTATGCTTCTAATTAACCCCAAAGACGAGCATACGCCCATCGCCATCAAATTGAATTTTGAAGTAACCAACAATGCAGCCGAGTATGAGGCATGCATAGCGGGCCTGGAAGCTGCTTTGGAAAGGAATGTGAAAGAATTGGAGGTGTATGGGGACTCAGCCTTGATCATCAACCAAGTTTCGAACAAATGGAAAACGTTGGATCCGGGGCTGCAAAAGTATCACGCCACATGGAAGAACTCATGACACAGTTCAAAAGGGTCAGCTTCCATTACTTGCCGAGGGACCGAAATCGCTTCGTCGACGCCTTAGCCACTTTGGCCTCGTTGGTAGAAATTCCGGAAGGAAAGTCGATAAATCCTTTCAGAGTCGGAAGAAATGAGAACCCGGCGTATTGCTGTGAAATTGAAAAGGGCTCGGAGGAAATAGATGAGCCGTGGTACACCCAGATCTACCAGTTCCTCAGAGAAGGGGAGGCCTCCCTCCTAAATGAGAAAGAGGAATACAAAGATGGGATCAAAGCCAAGAGCGCGGCGGCCCTCAAACGACTCGCTTCTCACTACGTCATTCTGGGAGATATTTTGTATAAGAAGCGCCATCAGGGGCTTCTCTTAAGATGCATAAGCACAGAAAGAGCAAAAGAGCTCATGAGGGAGGTCCACAATGGGGTATGTGGCCCGCACATGAATGCCAGGGCATTAATGCGAGTCATCCTACGGATGGGATACTTTTGGATCTCGATGGAAACCGATTGTATACAATTCGTGAAGAAATGTGACAAGTGCCAGCGGTTCTCCAACCTTAATCACCTGCCGCCCCACCATTTGTATTGCATGACAACCCCTTGGCCTTTCTCCACTTGGGGCATTGACATCATCGGAAAAATCGCTCCCCCAGGAAGCAACGAGCACGAATTCGTCTTGGTGGCTGTTACGTTAAATCCGCAAGTGCACGGGTTTTTATAGTATAGATAGTGCAAGAGCGGGTCGATCCCACGAGGACAACTTACTTTTAAAAAAATGTTTTGCTTTGAAAAAGAAATAAAGAAAAGAAAATGATTGGGGGTATAGAATTTGTTTGTCACTAACTAGAAATGATTGCAAAATACTCTTAACTTAGATTAAAAACTCTTTATATTTAATAAATTCTTGGGATTGGGACTTAAACTATCATACGTTCATCATTTTATTATGCTCTCTTTTAGATTAAAGGTTTCATTTTAAACAAGGGTGGTACGCTATGTTGTGTCAACTTCTTAATTAAGGCTTAAAACACATGTATTTTAATACTAATTATGCCCTATCTCTCGATGGCCCATAATTAGTAAAAATCCATTAAGTTCTTATAAAAATTCCACGTACTTCCACTCAAGGAGCACCCCTAGGCCATTAATATACTCTCGTGACTAATGAAACCCAATCAGTTCATATGGTTCCGTTAATCGAGATTCACCGCTAGGTCCTTCTCTCGATTAACTGAGGTTCATACAAAACATGGAGCTCATCATGGTTGTAGGCGTTTTGATACAATATGAAAGGATTGTTTAAGATGAAGAGAAGAAGAAAGAAAGCATAAATAAAAGTGATGAACAAATGATGTAAAGTATCCAATCCCAAGGAAAGAGAGGATTACTCACTAGTCATTTAATGTAAAATAAGAACAAGCATTAAAATAAGGATAAAGGAAGAAATACTTATTCAGATTTGATATGGAAATATAAGGCAAGTTGAAGAAAACCTCGAGAACTTTTATTACTTTACCCTTTGAATGTATTGAAACACTTTTGTGAATGAAAAATAACAATATAATGAGACTAAAATTTGCTAGAGTAATATTACAATGATTTCTGGATCCTCTAACTAATGATTTTTACTTCTATTTATAAGCCTTGGAGGAGGGGGGAGGAATCTCTTCACAAAAACTGGAAATTCACGAAAAGGCATTCCTGAACAGGTGCACTGGCACGGTCGTGCCTTGTATTTTGGCACGGTCGTGCCATAATTTGATCTCAGATGATTCTTCTCGGTGGATTTGGCACGGTCGTGCCAGGCAATAATTCTGACTTTTCTTCCTTTTTCTTCCCGGCTTGATCCATATCACTCCGATTGTTCCTTTTCACCACTTAAGCATTATTCTTGCCCAAAAAGGTCCCTAAAAATCTGTTTCATCCACAAACACTACCAACAAGCATAATATCCAAAAATAAAGATAAAAAATGAATTAAATAATTAGATTTTAACTATATTAAGATAAAAAGATGTAATATTTTAGACCCTAAATGACTATAAAATAGCCATTTATCAGTGGCCGTGGATTACTTCACAAAGTGGGTTGAAGCCAAATCATACAAGGTCCCTACTTCCAAGAAGGTGGCACTATTCATCAAGGAAAGCATCATGTGCCGGTATGGGGTCCCAAATGAAATCATCATAGATAATGGCTCACACTTCGAGGGAGAGTGCGACCAACTGTTGCAAGAATTCCGGGTCACCCGCCACAAGTCTTCCCCATATAGGCCTCAAACCAATGGAGCGGTGGAAGCCGCCAACAAAACACTCGAAAGGATCATTAAGAAGATGGAAACCCGAGGAAGGGATTGGCCCGATAAGCTACACCTAGCATTATGGGGATACCGAACCTCGGTTAGAACCGCCATAGGGGAAACGCCATTTGCTCTGACTTATGGGATGGAAGCCATACTCCCGGCTGAACTAGAAATTCCGTCATTAAGGGTTCTGTTGGAAAATCAAATCCACGAAGTGGACTGGCTTCGGAGCCGACATGATGAGTTAGCCCTCTTGGATAAACGCCGCTTAAGAGCGATGGAACACATCCGTGCCTACCAAGGGAGGATGGCACAAGCCTTCAACAAAAGAGTGAAGCCTCGCGAGATTCGGGTCGGGGATTTGGTGCTCAAAGAAAAACCCCCAGGAAGGTCTAACCCTGACGGAAAATGGGAACCCGTATGGATTGGCCCCTTTGTCGTACAAGAGATATTCTCAAGAGGCGCAATGAGACTTGCAGATTTGGACGGGAATCCTTTCGTGCATCCTGTCAATGGTGATAAGCTTCGCCGATATTATGTTTAAATATATATATATATATATATATACCTAGATTGAAAACCCATTAGGGCAGTCTAGAGAAAACGCAAGGTTTGCATCAAAATTTGTTGGAAAAGAACTACGATGACCTGAGCCCCTTAGTCTTACTTGTAAAAGGGGAACGTAGGCAGCCAACTATTGGTCCGGTCTAAAAAATAAATGAAATTCAAATTTTGTTTCTCCAAAGAAATTCATTCGATAACCACTTTCATTATAGTTAAAACACTTCTTTGATGAGTTCAAGCACGGTCTACTCTTGACCTCGGGCAACAGGCTAAAAGACTAATAAAACACTTAAGAAAACTAATGTGTCTGCAATGACAATGAGTGGATGCTTAGGACTGTAAGGCCATCAATGACCTTCACCCATCCATTTCTTCTTCTGACTCCTCCGAGTATTCTTCCTCTTCACATCAAAAAGCTTGATCTCGTTCCTCCCTAAGTTAGGAGCCCGCCCGGCGTCGTCAATTAGGCCAGCCGCTTTTAGAGTTGTGTCAACCGCCACGCAGTCCTAAAAGTCCTCGAGTCGCGTCTCGATTCTAGGCATCACCACTTTCCTCCTCTCAACGAGAGCTTGATAGTCTTCAATAGCGTCTCCAGTAAAGTTATGGCCGCTCGTCACGGCCTCGGCCTCCCTCAAAACCCTACTAGAGACACAATCTCCTCCAAGGATGTCCCCACGCCTCTCTTCAATAAGCCTCTGAGTCTGTCCCATGGTCTGTTCGTACCAATCCAAGTAAACAGTGGTCAAAATCGTGCTAGCTGCACCCCTGAGGAGTGCCCGAACGGGAAAAAGGGAATGGGTCCACAACTAGGAAAAGAGGAAAGTGGTAGTAGGGTCCCACATGGATAAAGGCGAAAGCCTCAAATGCTCTGGATTGACATTCGACCACTCCAACACAGGAGTCTGTAACAAGCCAAACTGCCGGCGGACCAAAAAAGGGATGTAAAAGGACGATCCCAAAAGGCCCGGCACCCGAACAAAGGGGGAACCATCCTGACACTCCCGCACTGAGTTGATGTGCCAATGTGGCACCTATCAACAGATTTCTTCAGTCTTGAGGCGAGCCATATGAATATCCCAGTCGCTCTGAGCTAAATCCAAGATTAGCCCTCTCAAAGAATACGACCATGGCTTGTGAGAAAGGGGAGCCTCAAGGACGGCCACCAACCTCTCCCTCAGCCATAAAGTAAGCAAAGCAGGGCTACCACTGCGCATAAAACCGTCTCCCAAAGCTAAACGGTCCATACCATGGAGAGTCTCGCCTAAGACCAAAGGAACGATGTCTTTGCCCGCCAGACACTCCTCGAGCACACTCAACAAAACCCGGTGGCAAGTACACTTGGAACCCACCATGTAGAAGAAAGCAAGGACACATAGCCCGAAAGCATTCCAAGAAGCCTCATCGGAATGCTCCATGAACTTCTCAGGAAGGTCGTAAATATAAATGAAAGTCGGATTAATGACAATACATTGAGCCTCTTCCAAAGGAATGTCGAGGAGAGAGACCAATCTCTCAACACAAGTGGTATCATCAACTGAGGGAAGAGCGACGACCTCCGTGTCTATGCCACCCACTAGAGCTTTGAAATATTCGTAAGTCGGAGTGATCTCATTGTAAGAAAAACAGTATACGTGCCTCCTCACATCCCAGAATGAAGCGGTGGCCCTCAGAAGCTCGAGATCTAGGGTGAACTCTTTGAGAGACCAAAGAGACCGGAGACCAAATTTGGACTTAAATATGTCCTTGTGACTTCCCATTTGATGCCTCATCCAAAGCCTAAGGTTACCTTCAAAACATTCTTGGTCAACTTTAGGAAATTTTGGTGGCTTGTCCATGAGGAAAGGATCCATGGAAGGAAAATGTCGAAAAGGGAAGGTGAAAGACTGCTGTTGGACCCCAAGCTGTGATGATGGAGAAGATGACCAGGCCTGGAACAAAATTTATTGGGAAAGCAACGTCACTCCTCTAGCCGTACGGCTACTATGTCCCTGACAAAAATTAATGGTTTCTTGATTAAATGGATTTGTGACATCACCCATTTAAATCTCCATTTAAATCTATCCCAGAAATGCACCAGAATTTTCCCCCTTTTTAGGGCTCATGCAATTTGCTTTGGACCTAGAAAATTAATTAGGTTCCCACTGAAAATGTGTCCGGGCAGTCCATAGATGGACGTAAGACCAGCTTTGTTGAAATTAATCCGGCCATACTTTGTAAGCCCAGGTTAAGAATGTGATTTAGCCCGGCCGTACTTCGTAAGTCCAGGTTAACATGTTAAAAATATGAAAAGAAAATTGGCCGTCCCTTACGTAAGCCCAGTTAAAAATTATTCGGTTGACCAAAAGAGAGTCAAATCCCGACTTCGACCAAATGAGTGTCGAGAAAATTATTCGGTTGACCAAAAGAGAGTCAAGCCCCGACTTTGACTCATTGAGAGTCAAATTGAATGTCCGAGAAAATTGGCCGTCCCTGACGTAAGCCCAGTTAAAAATCATTTGATTGACCAAAAGAGAGTCAAATCCCGACTTCGACCAAGTGAGTGTCGAGAAAATCCCTTCGGCTGACCAAAGGAGAGTCAAGCCCCGACGTTGACTCATTGAGAGTCAAATTGAATGTCCAAGAAAATTGGTCGTCCCTGACGTAAGCCCAGCAGAGATAAAAATTAGGTCCCCCGAGCGACCGTTGTGAGATAAAATTAGGTCCCCGAGTGACCGCCTTGAGATAAAGTTAGGTCCCCCCGAGTGACCGCCCTGAAATGAAAACTAGGTTCCCCAAGCGACCATTGTGAAATGAAAATTAGGTCCCCCGAGCGACCGTCTTGAGATGAGAGTTAGGTCCCCCGAGCGACCGTTTTGAAATTAGAATTTGGTCCCCCCGAGTGGCCCCGTGGAAAGCAAAATCTAGGCCCCCCGGATGTCCTATCTTGAGAAAAGGAAAAGAAACTTATAATGAAAAGGGTAGTCCTTGACGTAAGCCCATGATTGACCTTGCCTCTGACCAAATGAGTGTCACGCCCAAATCCTTGCCTCTGACCAAATGAGTGTCACGCCCGAGTCCTTGCCTCTGACCAAATGAGTGTCACGCCCGAGTCCTTGCCTCTGACCAGACGAGTGTCATGCCCGAGTCTTTGCCTCTGACCAGACGAGTGTCACGCCCGACTATTTGCCTCTGACAAAATGAGTGTCATGCCTGAGTCTTCGCCTCTGACCAAGTAAGTGTCATGCCCGAGTCCCCGCCTCTGACCAAGTGAGTGACATGCCCGAGTTCCCGCCTCTGACCAAAGGAGAGTCACGCCCGTTCCTTAGGAAAGGATAAAAAATATCCACCTAGGTCCCAAAGGTTTGAGACTCCAAGTTCTCCACCCGACCTTGAATGGTCACCCTTAGGCTTAAGACGCTAAGTTCTCCATTCGACCTCGATGGTCGCCTATAGGTTTGAGTAGCCTTAAAATCTCTCACCCCTTTCGAACTACGATAGGCTTGATTCCCTTGAATAGGGATACGTAGGAATCCTATACCTTTAGGACCATCCATAAAACAAATCGGCCATGCCGTCCTCCCATCAGATTGGGATGCATTTATCGACAACCCCGCTTTCTTCAAAAGCGACGTTGCCGAGGGGCTCTTTAAGTACCCCAATCTGAAATCGACCTACTTTAGAGGAATTCTTGGTACCATTGAGGGATAAACCAATGGGCCAGGACCTCACTAGGATAAACCTGATATTCCAGGACTGAACTAGAATTAAACTTGGAAAAATCCAGAAGCTCGCCAAGTCGAGTCGTACGGATGGTTTGGGCGCGTGAAGGGTTGAGCCGTACAGCTACTTTGGGCACCCTCAGCCTCTATAAATTGAACCCCATGCTGATCATTTCAGGGGGGAGAAACCACATAAGAGAGATTACTATGTCAAAATCACTACAGAAGTGTGAGAGGAGTGAAACAAAGAGTGAAAAGAGAGAAAGGAAGATTGGCTAAACCAAAATAGGTAAAGCCACCTTCTCCCCCTCCCTTCTCTTCATCTATAACTCTATTTTAATATTTGTTTAAGTTATGTTAATCTTTATATTATTTGCGAGACTTGTCCATTCAAGCACTTTACATTTATGCAAGACTTGTCCATTCAAGCAAATATACATATATTACTCTATATTTCTCTTGTCCAAGCCATGAGATCATCCAAGGTGCCCTCCATGCTTTGTTTGGAAGAGGTTCAAACCTAGATGATCATGGCTTGTTGATTGTCGTTTACATTCTTGTTTAGTTGGTAATAATGATCATTTGGATGATAAAGCTTCCATCTTTATCATCCAACAATGATCTAGCTCTAAAGTCCCCTTTGGGGTTATAAAGATTCAATCTTTATATGTTATTTTGACTCTTTGAAGGTTAATAAGTCATAAAAATGCCATCTTGGGGATAAAGTTTCAATCTTTAATCACCAAATGGTCAATTTTGGCCCAAAGGGCATGTTTATCAACTTTTCCAATTTTCTCCCATGATTGCTTATGATCACACCCAAATACTTGTTTTGGGGACTAAGTGATGATCATTTAGAATAAGAATGTTGCATTTAAATTTATAAAGTATTTTAAACAAACTGGAATCAAAACAGTTATGTCCAGTTTCAACAGAATGTTCTGTTTCTGCTCTGAAACTGGACTGTTCTTGACTGAACTGTAAAAACCCAGGAAACGGCCCGTACATCCGTACGGATATGTTGGGAACAGGGGGCAAAATGTCTGTTTTGCCCTCTAATTCCTATTTTCTTGATAAACAGACTCTTCCAGTTAAGTTTTTCCAAATAAAACCAATAACAGAAACTTTTCCGTTAAATACACACACACACATGCATATTTTCAAACTAACAAGGGAGACTCGGTTCCTTCCGAGGAACTTTGGGTGAACCGCAAATATGTTCTTCCCAAAGTGTAACCTGACCTCCGAACTCACCTTCTCTAACCATTTTCATTTGTTGGGTTTAAAATTAACAAATGTGGCGACTCCGTTTCTTTTTCGTTAAGAAAGTTAACAGTGTTTGGTATTTCGCCTTTGAAACATGTTGTCCTGGGGCGGGATCCTTACAGCTATGAGGGCTTGTCGGTCTTCCCCCTTGAAGAAACTGCCAATCTTGGTCTCTTTCGGATCATCGTCCGTCCCCAGATTAACTGTTTGCATTTCTTCGGCATCAATAGGACCATTTCCGCCACGACAACCTACTTGCTTATTAATTTCTTTTAAGATTTGTTCGTTTTCTTGTTCTATCTCGTTATATGACTCATTATTATCTAATTCATTAGATTTATTAGTTAATTCATCATTTACGATGTTAGCAATCTCGGGATACTCAAAAAGATCTATTTTCATTAAGAAAGTAGGGGAATACATGTTCCGTGATGGCATCTAAGTCCTCTCGGGTGATCTCATCAGTAGCGGTATCTGACTCTAAGGTAAGAGTTACAAATTTTCTTTCTCTATGGGGATGGGGAGTACATCCTAACTCCTTGAGCAGGAAGTCTTCACTTGCTATGGGTCCCCCAGTTGTGTACCAGTTCTGGATGGGCTCGTCATTATTCTCGATGAGCTTGGTGTAGTCTTGGTTCGGAGCGTCCCCCTTGTCTATGGCATTGATCTGAGTGTCCTCTAGCTTGCAAAGGTTGAGAAATTGGCGCAGTAGGTCTTCTCCCAACACAAAGTCCTACTCACTGAACGCTTCGGCCTTGGTACCCCCTAATTCTCGAGGTAGCCACGAGAATTGCATCGATTCTGTCTCAAGTGAGTACGGATCACAGTCACTGAAGATCTCAAAGCCCGGTTGGTGCTTCCCCCAATGGTCGATCCATGGTTCAGGGAACATGAAGTATGGCAAGTTTTCCCCCTCTCGTATGAAGTTATCATTGTTCTTACTTAGTGTTCGATCCCAAGACAACATGTAGTAGAAAGAAACTTTATTATTAAATTTTGGAGTTCTCTCGCCCACATTTGGGACTAGGCGAGTAGTCTCCTCTTTCTCACTAGCTATTTCTATTACATTGATCCCTCCTCCCGCAGTTGGGAGAGGGTTTGTTACTACATTAGGAACCCCTAACTGCTTAGAGTCTATGAGATCTTGAATCACATCTTTGAGGTGGTTACAAGTATTGGTGTCGTGACTACTGAACTGGTGGAACTTACAGTAGAGATGATGGGCATGATTCGGGGGGAGTTCCCTTGGATTAGAAGGAGGCTTCCTTGGTGAGACCTTGCCGGCTTGTACGAGTATGTCGAAGAGTTCCCCTTGAGTGATACCTTCTAGTTTGTTGTAGACTCTTTCTTTCTTAGGACCGTTCTTAGCTTTGTTTGGTGGAGGGACAGAGGAATAGTTGCTCCTCCCTTGGTTATTAAAAGCGATAGCATTAACGGATGTGTCTTTGCTAGTAGAGCCCTTGTTAGTATAGCGGTACCCACCATCTCTCTTAGCCTCCTTCCTACTTTTGAAGATGTCATCTAGTCGAAGACCGGCTTTATGAATTTCAGAGAAGCTTGGTAAGAAAGTACCGGAGAGGCGATCCTCATACTCATTACGGAGTAACTTCAGGAAGATGTGCATTTGGTCATCCGTAGTTGACCTATCAACAATCTCGGTGAGCTTGACTCTCCATCTCTTGACAAAGTCACCAAATGTCTCATTAATACCTTGTTGGATTTGCTCGAGGTCCCTTTTGGTGGGACGGTAAGTCGTGTTTTCCTCGAAACTCCTTTGGAATACCTCACATGCAGTAGCCCAATCGGTCCTTGTGGATAAGGGGAAAGACATATACCAATCCCTTGCCGCCCCTTCTAGAGTTTGAGGGAAGCTTTGGGCTAGGACAGTGTCATCCACTTTCATCGGAAGCATGGCCCAATTGTAAGTTTCAACATGAACACGAGGACAGGTAGTGCCATTGAACTTGGCTATATCAGGAATGCGGAACTTTTGTGGTAGCTTAGTGATCGACTTGCGGAGCACAATGGGGTCAAATGGGACGATGGATCCCTTTGCTAGACCAAGATGTGCAAACCTATTTTCAAGAAACTCGGCAGTAGCGGAGTTGATGAAGTTGGTGTCATCACTAGCTTTCTTTGTCTTGGTATCCTCGTCGGAAGAGGAGGAAGAGTCGGATGTATTTGAATCAGAGTCGGAACCATCATCCCTCTTATTCTTTTTCTTAGCATGGGACTCCCCATCTTTGGAGGGGATTTTTGACTTCTTATTACTCTGTTTGAGTTCTTGGAGCTCTTGCAAAACGGAGTCGATGTCTTTGGCGTGACGATCACTCTCACGGGCAGAAATTTCAGCTTGCTCTTTGACTTGCTGCTCAAGTCATGCAATGATGGTCTTAGCAGTTTCCAAATCAGTGATGGGGGTACCAGCCATTACAGCAACCTTTTCTAGTCTCTTGGTCGCGGGATCACGGATGTACACTACCGGAGCGATTGTGTTGGGAGTGTGGAGCTACTTTGCTGATTTTAATCCTATTGGTCAGACGGAATTTAATCCATTTTAAGAGGTTACTATCTAGTTTGTCCTGGAACAGTGGATTCTGTCACCCTAGAATATGAGCCCCTTGTTTTTCACCTGTATTGCACTCTCCCAAAAGGACAATTCGGGCAAGGGTCCCATATTCTCATCGGAATCCACCATTCAAATTAACCAAACCTAAGTGATTCCGTAGTTGTTTTGCACTTTGTTAAACAACGCATTAATGCAATCAAACCTTGTGAAGTTTAAGGGACAACCGAAAGGGACATGTTGAACGGTGCGGTCGAAACTAAGCCAAAATGGCATCCACAATCCCGCACAGAATAGTGAAAGTAGGAAAACACAAACTCGGATTTCCGTAGAGAGGTTCTCCATTCTTTCAAAATCCTTTGTTCAACATTTTACCGAAGGGACATTCATCAAATTCACAAGGGAGAATTATAGATTGTAAATATGCGTTATCTTGGGCAAAGATTAAAACAACCCTAAGAATCGAACCGACCGACCGACATGCGTTATCTAGAGAAAAGATGGTGTACCCACTCCGTGACACATTCATCTTATTAACTAGTATGTATGCATGATATTGATGCAAGGCTTATGGCTAAGGCTCCCCATGAACACAGTCTAGGAGCGTGTCACGGAGTGGGTACACCATCTTTGGAGAGACCGGCAAGGGCCATTCGTTAGAATAGGGGTGCTGACCGACATCCGTCCTCCGATTGGGACCCATGTTTATAGGGTATGTAGTGCAACTATTCTACATGTGTGCACGTGTGTGAGAGTCAAGATCTAGGTGACAAAGAGAAAATACAAAGTCTTTTTTAAAAAAAACAAAACAAAAACATGCAATGGCCGGGCCAAGTGGCTGCCTACGTTTCCCTCTTGTGGAGTAGTTTTGATGTTCATTTTAGCCCCTGACTAACGAAGTCAGTCAGAAACTTAACAAAACATGTCCAACTTAACGAGTTTTGACCCAAATCAAAGGCGAGACACAGAAGTAGTGTAATTATGAATGAATGTCCAAAATAGGGTGTCTACACGTTCTCTTCCGTAATCTTTGCCAAAGCTTTAGCCTCAACCCACTTGGTGAAGTAATCTACTACCACTATCACGAACTTGTTGCTTCCTTTGGCCAAGGGAAAGGGGCCAATGATGTCGACTCCCCACATGTCGAAGGGCCACGTCGGTATGATAAGGGTTTGTTCCACTGGTGCTACCTTTGGTAAATCTGAGAATCGTTTGCATTTGTCACACTTCTTTACATATGCTTGGGCTTCTTCTCTCAGGTTTGGCCAGTAATACCCAAGTGTTATCACTTTGTCGGCTAGGGTTCTGGCCCCCTGGTGTCCCCCACAAACTCCATTGTATACCTCGGTAAGTAGGCTTTCGGCGTCATTGGGTGAAACACATCTGAGGAGAGGCTTGGAGAAATATCTTCTATAGAGAATCCCATTCCACACAATGAATCTAGCCATCTTTTTCTTAATCGTCTTAGCTGCTAACTCATCCTCAGGTAGCTTCCCTTCTTTAATATAGTCCTTGTAGTCGTCGATCCAAGTCCTTTCTCCATCATTTATTGCTAGGATTTCCATTCTTTCATAGGCTGGCTAGTCGGCATAGATGATTAAGGGATTGATTTCTTCTGATGTGGCTATCTTAGAGAGCAAGTCGGCTTCCTGGTTGTGTTCTCGTCCTACTAGCCTTATCTCCCAGAATTCCAGATTTTAACCATGTTAAGGACGAGGTCTCTATATTTAGTCAGCATATGATTCTCAGTATTGTATTCCCCTTTCACCTGGTTCACTACTAGCTGGGAATCACTGTAAGCCGCCAATTTTGTTGCGCCGAGGTACTTTTCCTTCTCTATGCCCAAGATCAAGGCCTCATACTCGGCCTGGTTGTTTGAGGCAGGGAATTTGAATCTGACAAAGTCTCAAGCTACATGTTCACCACATGGGCTTGTCAAGTATACTCCTGCTCCACTTCTTCCTTGCGTAGTTGACACGTCTGTGTACAAGATCCAACAATCCTTTGGTAACTCACTAAGGGATTCCCTATCCATGGGGAAATTTTCTAGCCGTCGGCATGTGTTCACTTGAGAAAGCAGTTTCAACCAGGAAATCTTCTAAAGGATGTGCCAGCAAGGTCTTTCTCTGCTTGTACGTGATGTCAAACTCGATCAATTTAATAGACCAATTGAGCAACCTGCCGGAACTGTCCATCTTGTGGAGTATTTTTCTAAGGGGTGCGTCTGTATAGCCTGTGATGGGATGAGCGGAGAAATAGGCACGTAATTTTCTTGCTGCTATCACCAAGGTAAATGCTATCTTCTCGGCATTGAAGTATCTGGCCTCGGTCTCTGATAGTGCCTTGCTCACATAATAAACTGGCTTCTAGACCCTGTTATCCTCTCGGACAAGTACAGCTGCTACAGCGAGTACAGCTGCTTAGCGCGGTCTGTTGCTGCTAGAAACATAAAGAGTTTCTCCCATGACTGGATTACTAAGAAGGGGTGCATATCCCAAGTATCCTTTCAGCTGTTGGAATGAAGCCGAGCACTCTAGTGTCTAGGCAAAGTCTTTTGTTCCCTTTAAGGCTTTGAAGAAAGGAAGTGATTTTTCTGCTGATTTTGCAATGAACCTTCCCAATGTGGCCACCCTTCCATTCAACCTTTGGACTTCCTTGATACATGTCGGCTCCTTCATGTCTACGAGTGCTTGGATCTTCTCTGGATTTGCCTCAATGCCCCTCTGTGAAACCATGAAGCCTAAGAATTTTCCTGCCGTGACCCCAAATACACATTTGCTAGGGTTAAGCTTCATGTCGTTGGCTTTCAAATTCTCTATTGTCTCCCTCAGTTCTGGGATATGGCTTCCTACCTTAGTCTTTATCACCATGTCGTCAATATAGACCTCCATATTTCTTCCAATCTGCGACTTGAAGACCTTGTTGACCATCCTTTGGTAAGTTGCACCAGCATTTTTTAGACCGAAAGGCATTATTATGTAACAGTAAACTCCCCCTACTGCTTGGAAGTCCGTCTTCTCAATGTCTCCCTCTGTCATCTTGACTTGATGATAACCCGAGTAAGCATCAAGGAAGCTAAGCGTCTAGTTTCGAGCAATGGAGTCTACTAGCTTATCAATCCTTGGGAGCGGGTAGCTGTCTTTGGGGCAGGCCTTGTTGAGATCTGTGAAGTCCACACACATCCTCCATTTGCCATTCTGCTTCTTGACCATGACGACATTGGCCAACCAGTCGGGGTAAGTTGCTTCCCTTATGATGTCGGCCTTCATTAGTTTCTCAACCTCTACCTTTATGGTTTTTTCTTTATCTTTGGAGAAGACTCTCCGTGCCTGTTTGACCTGCTTAAAGAACTTGTCCACTTCAAGTTTGTGAACAGCAATGGCCTCCTTGACCCCAACCATGACTTCTACCCTCCATGCAAATATATCTAGATTGATTTTGAGCAGGGAGATGATCTCTTCTCTCTCTTCGGGATGGAGTTGTCTTCCAATCTTTATTTTCTGCTCAGGGTGGTCCGGGTTGATTACGACCTCTTCCAACTGATCAACCGGTTTGAGCTCTAGTCCATCCCTAAATTACAAGGTTTCTATGATGATATGTGTAGGTTCTATGGCCCCCGAGCTTGGGACGAGAGTGAGGGCTGAGTCACTCAGCTCGTCTAAAGCTGTGTTCAAGGAAATAGATCCAAAACCCTCAAGCCCGTATGTTATCTCGGCCTCTGTTACTGTGTCCTCGTTATCAAGTATAACCCATTCCTCTGGGACATCGTTAATTGCTTCAAGTACTACGCCGATGTTTGATGTAGACGTGGTAACCGTGGTTCTGGATATAATGGCATTCGTCTCTGGGGTATCAATTTCCATTCTGTTCTTAGTCTTTCTAGACTTCATCACATGCTCTAAGAAATGTTTAGGAGCGCCTGGTACACATCCTACGCCTGCCGGGGTGGGGAACTTCACCCTTTGGTGGGGGAGGGAGGCAACCATTCCTAACTTTCCTTGGCTGGGGGAGCCTAGAATAGCATGATAGTCACTGGCCAGGTCCATGACAATCAACGTAATTGTTGTCGAGGCCTTGTAGGGGTATTCTCCCCCTTCTAGTAGTAGGTCCACGGTTCCTTTTGCTTCTGCTTTGTGGTTTGTGAACCCTTCCAGCCTTCCATTGTACGGAGTCAACATGCTGTCTGGTAGCTCCATCTCCTTGAAGGTTCTATAATAAAGCACGTCTTTAGCATCCCCCGAGTCAATGAGGAGCCTTTCAGACTCATAATTGTCTATTCTTCCTTTGATTACTAGCGGCTGTTCCCTCATTGCTTTGTTCCCTGCCAGTTCGTTTGGGGAAAAACTGATCACCTCTTCCCCTTTGTGAATCTAGGGGGAATATGATATACCTTTCTCAGTTCATGGATTTGTTCCTTCAACCTGGTGTTTGAGGAGATTTCTTCTCATATGACTCCAATCAATTTTGCTCTGGGAGGCCTATCTTCACGTTCTTCCTCCTTCCCGTCTTCCCTCGGGCGCTTGTTGTCTTTCTTTATGACATACCGATCTAGATTCCCTTCATCAACCCATTTCTGCACTATCTTCTTCAAGGCATAACAGTTCTCAGTTTCGTGCCCATTGTCTCTATGGTAGGCACAGTACTTGCTAGTGTTTTTCGGGTATTTGGGATTTTCTTTAATGGGCCTGGGGTTAGGAAGTTCCACCAAGTTCATTAACTCTGATATGGGCTTTGTGAGGGGGGTGAAGATCTCTATTCCTCTCGTTCTATTCTTTCCCCTGTTTCTACCTCCATTGGAACCTTGAGCTGAGTCACCAGTGGGCGGCTTGCTTTCATGATCTCGGTCTCGGCCTCCAAACTTTAATTTCTTTTTCTCCTCTGCTATGGCTGTTGCATAGGCCACATGGTATAATTCTGACTTAGTGAGAAGATCCCTTACCGACAGCTCAGAAGTGAGGGCTTCGGACCTTTGCCCATTAGTAAAACACACTATTATCTCTTTGTCGGTTAGTCGTTCTTTGATAGAGTCGGCCAGGCTCCTGAACCTTTGAAAGAAATCCATGGTCGACTTGTTTTTACCTTGCACCATATTAGCCAAGTCAGAAATCCTTTTCTTTCTTGCCCCAGCAGTGGAGAAGTACTCCAGAAATTTACTTTTCAACCTAGGGAAAGAGTCAATACTTCCCTTTCCTAGATACATGAACCAAGACCTAGCTGCTTTAGTCAGAGTACTGGCAAAGGCTTTGAAAAGGATATCGTCCTGATTTGATACCAGCGCCATCACGGCCTCAAAAGCTTGAAGATGATCCAAAGCGTAGGAGCTGCCAGAATACTTGTCTAGGTTGGGGAGCTTCAGTTCTGGATTAGGTGGAGAATCCCTTATCCACATTGAAAAAGGACGATCGCGTCATAGTCATTGCTAGGCCTTCTTTGCCCCTGGTTCATCTCCACATTCTCGATCCTCTCTTTCAAATCCATTAGGGTACGATCGCTGATTTGCGAACTACGATAAGAGCTCCTCTGTCTATTCCCTCCTTTATCTCGGATTTTACCAGCAACTAGGCTTACTTCCGGGTCAGGAACAGATCGTCTAGGTGGAGTACGATGGGTCGTAGCAGGTCTCTGCGGAGACCGACGTCGATCATCTTTTTTGCGCCTCTCCCCTAGAAATCTTACATCAGGGGATTCGGCCTCTTCCTACCTCCTTTGATTTATTTGATTCCTAAAATGTCTTCCTTCTCGATTGACTGGGCCAAGTCGACCTTCAAGCCGACTTGCTCGGTTCTCTTGAGGAACGTCACGTTGATCTTGATGACGTCGGTCATCAGCACGTGGGATTTCCCTATGGTTACTCCTTCTATCATCCTCATGAGCTCCTCTAGTTCTGGAGGGCTAGAGGAGATGTGCCATGGAGTGCTCGGGGTCATATTCCAGAAGAGCTCTTTGGACGTCGGCCAATTTCTAGAGAGTTGTGAGATTCTATTGAAGTAATGCCCTCCGATCTAAGGGCTTTGATCTTAAAGGGCCAGCTTCATCATTCTAAGGGCGTGTAGTTGTTCTCCTCCATCTTCCATACAGTTTAGTAACCTCAGGTGGAGGACCTCTTGAAGGGGTATGCATACCGACCCCTTGAGTTTTAGGTGGAGGAGGGAGCCCTTGATTCAGAGCTGCGTTATTGGCCACATTAGGCGGTGGCGGATTGAGATCACCTTCAGGCGTAACACTTGCCTGTTTTCCATCGGCTGGTATTTCAGCCATGAGGAGATTGTGGTTATCCGAACAAAAAGTTCTCCGATCGAATGTTTCCCGTCAATGGAACCAAACTGATGCTGCCAAAAACGTACCGGATCAGCCTTTCGTCTAACGGTTCGGATAATTCCAGCAAAGAGAACTCCTCGATTGGATCTACACACACGAAACAATAAGAGTGAACTAGCTGGGGCTTCACCGGCGAAGGCCATCCGGCGTGAGAATAAGAATACGCTTTGTATGAGAAAAATAGAGAGAAATCAATTGACTAAAGTTAGAGCCAAAAGAGTTCATTACCCGTTTCCTGTATTGGGGACCTGTTTATATAGGCATGGGTGAATGAGTCCTGACTTGTTAAGTAAGCCAAGGAGCCCGCGTTGATGTTGGACTCGTATTCTTATGAGATAAAGTCCTGATAAAGATGATTGTGGTTCCAGTTGTCTTGTAAGAGAGGCACCCTTGTTAAGTAAGGATTATCTGTGGTTGTGTATCACTTGAACTCTATGAGTAGATCCCCCTTAGTACTAGGAAAGTGGCCTAACTGATGTAAGTCGTCCTGTCATCCAACTCGGCTCGTCATAGAGGCCGAGCTAGGGATAAGGTTCTTTTCCCATCTCGGCCTAAGGGATGACGAGATATGTTGGTCCATAAGGTCATGGGCCTCTTGTATATGGGCTTTATGGTATATGGGCCCAAAATTCGTGGAACCCATTGTCCAAGTCGGTTTATGTAGTTCAAAAATCAATTTCAAACAAAACACATAAAAAGTCAAAATGTTATTAGAAACACCAAATTAAAATTCTAATCAATATAAAACAACATGATAATAATAAGCATTCACAAACAGTCAAAATAGACAAAAGAAATAAGTAAAATAAAAACTAAAATTTACAATAACATATTTAAATTAAAAATAAGACTAATATCAAAATAAAAAGAGCAAATAATCTTAAACAGACTACAAAATCGAATCTCATTTATAAGAAAATACAATAAAAATAGTGAAGATGAAGTTGTATTCAAATTAAATTATAAATTGACTCAAAACATAAACAAAGTAAAGAATTTTTTTAATAAAAATACAAAACACAAATTTATATTATAATAAAAAATAATAAAAATGAATGATGAAGGAACGAAATGATCTTAAGTGGGAAGGGTAGTTTATGCCAATTTATTGATGGAAAAATAACGAAATTGGGTCGGGGATGCGTTGGAGAGAGGGCCGGAACCGCTCCACCCAAATTAATTCTACCCCTCCACCCAACAGTTAAGATCAAAGCCACATAGGTGAGCTCATCATCTGTGCGGCTAGAATGATTTCAATTTTTTGTGGGTTCTACCAAGCTCGGACACATCTCATCCGTCGAACACAAAAAAAAATGAGGTGGCTTTAATCGGAGCCATTGAGTGAACCGGGGTGGAGCTAACTCCCCGGTGGAACGGTTCGAAATCCGTGCTTAGACCACTAACACTAAAAGCCTTCTAAGTTTCTTAACTTTTCAACTATTTAGTCTCTTATGATTTGAATTAGCACACGTCTATTAGCTATATGCTTTCTTCTATAACACTAATCATATACTCCTTCCGTCTCACTGAAAATTTGGACATACTTAAAATAAGAGGTGGTCTCCCATGAGAACAAGGGGATCCGTCTCATGCATGAGACGGGTCGCCCCATGACCCATGGGCCGAACCCGCCACGTGGCAACCCACCATTGGCCGATTTTTTTTTTTTTTTTTTTTTTGGTTTTTTTGAGTTTTTATATTTTTTTTCGGCTTTTCAGTGGTTTAGCAAAAAATAATAGTTACCATCTCTTAAAGTAACATTGTTCATAAGTAAACGTAATACTTGTTTTAAAAAAACAAAAGCTCGTTTTTACCCATTTGAAAAGTAATAACTTATGTATATGAATGTAATAGTAAGTTTATACAAGTAAATGTAACACTTTGATTGACGAAATTGTAACAGATTTCTATAGATAACGTAATACTTTTACATGTATCATGATAAATTTGACCCCATTGTAACTTATTGTTTGAAAACATATAGATATCTATACATATGTATTACAATTATGTACAAATACTATTACATATAAATAACACGTTTGTTACATTTTAGTTATAATAAGTATTACTTTTGGCAAACGAAGAAAACATAGGAATAACACTATTACTTTAAGAGATGGTAACTATTACTTTAAGAGATGGTAACTATTACTTTTCACAAACCGAAAAAAACCAAAAATAAAAATATAAAAATTTTTAAAAAAGCAAAAAAAAAAATTTTTTTTTTTTTTTTGGGCCAATGAGGGGCTGCCACGTGGCAGGGTCCCCCCATGGGTCCTGGAGCAGGGTTGTGGGTCGGGTAATGGGTCAAAAAAATGACCCGTCTCACCCATGAGACGGGTTGGAGTGTTCTCACACAAGTTTTTGTCTTAAAATAATATAAAACTAAAGCACATACTTAAAATAATATAAAGTTTTTAGAATTGGGACAAGGATTTAAAATTGAGAAATTTCAATTTCGTTCCAGTTTTCAAAAATAAAATAGTTAGGACTCGGTATCCCTTAAGCTGGATTGCCTATTGACAAAAAGAAGAGAAAATTTTGGGGGAAAACTAGTTTCTCCATAAGTTATAAAAAGTCCTGTTTTTATAGGGTTTGAGGTTTAGGGTTTAAAGTTTAAGGGTTAAAAAATGGACTTTTTATAATTTATGGAGGAACTAGTTTCCCCCAAAACCAACTCGAAAAAGAATAGTGCACTGTAAGTTTGTACGTTGTGAAATTTAGTTTGATGTTGCTAATGACATAACAAACACAATGTCAAAAGATAAGAGCGACGGGTAGATGAGGGTTTTTTTTTTTTCTTTTTTTTCTTTTTGACCTAAAGATGAGGGGTTTAGTTAGGAAGTGAATATCATAAGGAAGAAGGAGTAGGGGTATTTCAGAAAATACTATATTTATAGGGTTGGCTGAAATCTATATATATATATATTAAAGTTGGCCAAAAGAGCTATGGTATGAACATGTGGACAAACAATGGAGAAAACTTGCATTTGGAGAAGCCACATCAACAATATTCTAATAAATAAGTGACTTTTTATTTTCTTTTCATTAGCAAATACTATTAGCTAATAATAATAGTTACTATAAATGGTAACTATAATAGTTAACTATTATAGTAACTATTACTATTATTAGTAATAGTTAACTATAATAGTTAACCATTATAGTTAACTATTACTCTTATTAGTAATAGTTACTATTATAGTTAACTATATTAGTTAACTATTACTATTATTAGTAATATCTATTATAATAGTTACCTTATGTAGTAACTAATAGTATTAGCTAATGGTATTAAGCAAATATATAACAGTTAACTATTAATAGTAAGAGTATTAGTTAATTATAATAGTTATTATATAAGTTAAATATTAATTTTTAATATTAATTAATTATAATAGTTACTATATCAATTAACTATTATTATTAATAATATTAGTTTATTATAATTATTATTATTCCCTCCGTCTCAGTTTAAAGTTCTTACTTTCCTTTTTGGGGTGTCCCAATTTATATTTAACTATTATAATTAACTATTAAATAAAATAAAAATTACTATTAATAGTATTTGTTAATCATAATAGTTACTCCCTCTGTCTCTAAATGAGTGTCCAAATTTCATTTTAAGGGGCACTGAAAATCTCAACTTTATGATCAATTTGGTAACAACAATTCATATATAATCTTGTAATCTCATTTCCAAACCTTTAGTTTTACACGTATAAAAAAACCGGTGAAAAAAATTTCGAAAAAAAACCTTTAGAGAGAAAGTTATGTTCAAAAAAGACACTCATTTAGGGACAAAGATTTCTTAAAAATGGACACTCATTTAGGGACAGAGGGAGTACTATATATATTAATTATTACTATTAATAGTATTATTAGTTAATCATAATAGTTACTATATAAGTTAACTATTATTATTAATAGTATTAGTTAATCATTACACAATAAATGTTAATATTTAATATTAATAGTACTCGCTCCGTTCAAGAGTAAGAGTCCTACTTTCTATTTTTGTACGTCCCACTAAAAGTCTATTTCCTAAAAGGACAAATCTTATAATATATATATATATATATATATATATATATATATATATATATATATATATATATTAAAGTTGGTGAGGAGGGTTGTGGGTTTGACATGTGTACAAGTTTTAGTAAAAGCTTGAATTTGGAGAAGCCACATCAACATCATCCTAAAATGTAATGACTTTTGATATTCTCATTCTTATCTAATACTATTAGTTAATCATATTAGTAAATATATGAGTTAACTATTACAATTAATAGTATAAGTTAACCATTACTATTAATAGTATAAGTTAACTATTACTATTAATAGTATTAGTTAACGATAGTAGTTATTATACAAGTTAAATATTACTATTAATAGTATTAGTTAACTATAATAGTTACTATATTAGTTAACTATTACTTTTAATAGTATTAGTTAACTATAATAGTTACTATATAAGTTAAGTATTACTATTAATAGTATTAGTTAACTATATTAGTTACTTTGTAAGTTAATTTTTACTATTAATAGTATTAGTTAACTATAATAGTTACTATATAAGTTAAGTATTACTATTAATAGTATTAGTTAACTATAATAGTTACTTTGTAAGTTAGTTTTTACTATTATTAGTATTAGTTAACTATAATAGACTATATACGTAAACTATTACTATTATTAGTATTAGTTAATTATAATAGTTATTATATAAATTAAATTTTTAATTTTTAATATTAATTTATCATAATAGTTACTATATCAATTAACTATTACTATTAACAATATTAATTTATTCTAATAATTATAATTATTATAATAATAGTTATTATAATAATAATTATTATAATTATATAGATTAATTATTGCTATTAATATATACATATTAACTATTACTATCAATAATATTGGTAGTTATACTAATAGTTATTATAATAATAGTAATCATACAGATTAATTATTATTAGTATTAGTATTAGTTTAAATGATGATTGTTGTATTAGTTAATTATAGTTAAAATAATTTTTTTAAGACATAGTATTGATTTCCCGTGCAGAGCACGGGTTACCCGCTAGTGTTATCTATATAAATAATAAAGGAGAGTCTTTATTCATTCTCTCATCGCGCCACGTGGATTTATGACGTGGAATTCCACATGGCATTCAAGATGTTTTCATCCAATAGCTTTAGTCAATCATGAAGACAATTTACATCCTAATTCAAAATTTAAACTTCCCTAGAGTATAGTAACAAAACTCGAATTAAAGTTATTCATTAATTTTCAGTTTATGCATTTTAATGTTTATCCAATTGTATTTAATAATTTACAATTTTATTATGCCCAGTCGAGTATCGACGGGCCACAAACTAGTTTTTATAACATGTCACATCAGTATCTAAATTTCCTTCATATTTCAAAATTAAATATCTCAAAATCCATAAGTTGAAAAAAAATTGAGCATACTATTTTTTTTCGTCTCGACAAGGCAAATCAAACAACATGCCTGGAGATAGGGTTTTGAAAAAACAAATTGAAGAACAGTGAAATTGTCAAAACACACAAGGATTCAGTTGCTAATTAGCCGTTGAATTCATGTATAATCTTCAAAAAAAATATATTGTATTCGGTAGTCACTTAGCTGCTAAATCCAAGTGAAATGTTCAAAAATACACATGGATTCAGTAGCTAATTAGCTCCTGAATCCAAAGGCAATATTCAAAAATACACATAGATTCAATAGATAATTAGCCGCCGAATATGAAACATTCATGTAGTTCCAATCTAACGATTCTAATTACTACAACAAATATGACTTTTCGCGGCACTTTAAAAATTATCGCAAACGGGAAAAAAGTGCCGGAAAAGCTATTTCCGGCAATTTTCCGGCACATTTTCTAAGTGTTGGAAAAAGTGGTGTCGGTAATACCTTCCGGCACTTTAAAAGTGCCGCAAACAATGTGGCTCTTTAAAAAGTGCCGCAAATTTCCGGTATTTTTCAAAATGTGCCGGGATTTTAAAAGTGCCTTATTTTAAATAAAAATATTTTTAAGCTTACCAAGATTAGAACACTAGACCTCCAACATAGGAAACAAGCTTTCTACCGCTAGGCTAAATCATTTAATGATATAAATTCACGCATACAATTATTTATTATAACACTTAAGCCTATATCAATGCTTTTTTATGGTTGTAATACACATAAATCTAATATAACTAACAAATTAATGCAAAGTGCATTAACAAATATGATTAAAATTCAAAACTAAATAAAAATATCAAAATAAACCTCTTGTTATTAGCGGCAATTTATAAAAAAGTGCCGGAAATAAGCGGCACTTGTAAAAAGTTTCGGAAATTTAGCGGCACTTTTAAATAAGTGCCGCAAAATTTCTGGCACAACTTTCGGCACTTTTTGAAAGGGCCGCTAAAATCCGGCACTATTTTAAAAAGTGCCGGAAATTAGCGGCACCTTTATGAAAAGTTCTGAAAATATAGAGACATTTTATTAAAAGTGCCGGAAATTTGTGGCACTTGATAAAAAGTGCCGGAAATTTGCAGCACTTCATAAAAAGTGCCAGAAATTTATGCCCATGTTTACGGCATTTTTACAAGTGCCGGTAAATAAGTGCCGCCAAAGGCCATTTTTGTTGTAGTGTAAATGGTTTCTATTTTAATTTGGTTCTCATTTGAGCATGTTCCTATATACTCCCCACGTCCCACCTCACTTGAGACTTATTTCCATTTTGGTCCGTCCTACTTCACTTGAGACTCCCCAAAATGGTAATCCTTTCATCATTTTATATTCAATCTACCCCTCCCACTCATTCTCTCACTTTATTTTCTACCACACAATTCATTCAACCAACCTACTATTAATCCCACTCATTCTTTCTCTTCATTTTCTACCACACATTTTCCTTATTTTATTCTTTTTCCTTAGTTATTGTGCCCACCTCTTAGGTCTCAAATGAGGTGGGACGGAGTGAGTATATATATATATATATATATATATATATATATGGTCGTGCTCCTGTGAGAACCTAAATATCGTGAGAACCGTGAGAACTTGGATACATTAGGTTTTTACCTAATGTATCAAATGGTTCGCTTGGATACATTAGGTAAAAACTATTGTATCAAATGGTTTACTTGGATACATTAGGTTCTTACCTAATGTATCCAAGTTCTCACGGTTCTCATGATATTTAGGTTCTCATTTGAGCACCTACCTACCTATATATATATATGGGAGTTGCTAGGATACCCCCTTCAAGGGTATCCTAACAAGTTACCCCTTTTTTCTTGACAAAAAAGCCCTTTATTTTGTACATCTACTAACTACATAAAAAGGAGTATGTAGTAAATTCATGATACTCCCTCTTTCTCTATAAATAGTTCCCTCCCTCTTCATCTTCTCTCTTAAACATAATCACCTTCTGGGTTCTAGACTTCATAAAATTGAGTCAAAATGTAGTCTTTCGGTAGTAATTTTGCAAATAAAACGGCCGCTCCACATATTCATCCCATCTGGTTTATAAATTTCTTCAATACCTATGGGATCTCTCATTTGATGTCCCTCACTTCATCTATTATATGCTCCATAAATTACTCATACTCAATTCAAAATTGAAATGTAAATGAAACAATTTTTTTTTTTAAATAATGAAATGTGAATACTAAGCAGGTATAGGCTCAAATTGTTATAGTTAAAATCCATCCCTACTCTACTATCTGATGTAGGAGCGCCCGCCTGCCAAGGGCCAAGCGCCAAGCGCCTGCTTGAATTTAAATCCCAAACTGGCCGATCGTTCTGTTGACTAGAGTGCCCGCTTGCATGAAGGCGAGCGCCCGCTCGGTCTGCGGCAGAAAAATTACTGTTTCTCGTTTTTATCGTTTTTGGTGCAAACTTGGGTTATTTTCGGGATTTATGTTTTATTTAGGTTATGTTATTTTGTTAGGAGTATAAATACTCTTTTCCTTTCATTGTTTTAGGGTAACATTATTATTCTTATCAATTGAACTTTGTTCTTGGAGATTTATCTCTATTTATTGGTGGATTCCAAGGTTTTATGTTTGAGGTTTCATCGTTGGATGAGATCTTGTGATTAGTGCGCTAAATCACGAAACTTATCACTTCCGTGCTGCGTCAGTTGGCATCAGAGCAGGCCATATCTTGTCTTTTGCATCATACTGAATCATTATGGGAGATCAGGCTACAAAGGCAGATATCGATGGAATTACCAATGCTATCGCTGCCTTAACAACACAGATTACTGCGTTTGTGGCTGCTCAACAGGGTCAAAACGTTAATCAGGACCGTAGGGGTGAGAGAGACAGGGTTGATCCAGTTCGAAATCCAGTTCGACGTCCTCAACGGGCAGAGAATCGGGATGACGAAGAGTCCAGTTCTGAAGAAGAGGTTGTTTATGATGAAGAACCAATTGAAGGTAATAATAGAAACCGCCATGATTATAGAATTAAGGCTGATATTCCTTTGTTCTATGGAACCATGGGGATTGAAAATTTCTTGGATTGGCAGAATGAGGTAGATCGTTTTTTCGATGTTATGGAAGTACCTGCAAATAAACAGGTAAAGATGGTGGCGATCCGATTAAAGAGTACTGCTGCAGTTTGGTGGGATAAACTAGCAGTACAGAGATGACGGCAAGGAAAGGGGCCAGTTAAAACTTGGAGGCGTATGAAACAGCTAAATTCTGAGAGGTTTTTACCGGCGGATTATGAGCAGATTTTGTACAAACTGTATTTCAATTGTGTGCAGGGCAAGAGAACAGTTGATGAGTATACTACGGAATTTCAGAGGTATTCTGTACGGGTTGAGATTGAGGAGTCTGAGGATCAGAAAGTTGCTCGTTATATTAATGGCCTGAAAAGTTCCATACAGGAGAAGATGGGATTGCATCAGGTGTGGAATTTGACGGATGCTTCCACGCTGGCTTTGAAAGCCGAACTCATAGAAAAGTCGAGTACGAGGAATTTTAACCCTCGTTTTTACAAATGGGCTCCACAGAGTAGTTCTGAAGCAGGGACTGATAAGGAGAAAGGGACTACGAGTAAGGACTCAACCTCGCAGACTAAGGTTACCAACAATACTAGCAGTTCCACGGGAAGCAAGGCGTCAGCACAGAAAACAGCTAATCCTTATGCTAAACCAACAGGGGATAAGTGTTTTCGTTGCAATGGACAGGGTCACAGATCCAATGTTTGCCCCTCTAGGCAAACTGCTGCAATTCTGGAAGAGGGAAGCGAGGAGGAAGGCGACGAAGATAATGATAATGAGTATGAACGGGTTAAATTCTCTGAAGAGGAATCTGAGGAGCGAGTTGGATTGGTGCTTCAACAGATACTACTAACTTCCAAGGATGAGGGACAACGGAAGAATCTGTTTCGAGCACACTGTTCTGTAAAGAAAAAGGTATGTAATTTGATTATTGATAAGGTTGCACTGAAAATCTAGTGTCGCAGAAATTGGTTGATTTCCTGGGATTAAAAACTGAACTACATAAGAAACCTTATAGCTTGGGATGGGTGAATAAGGGCTCCGAACTTAGAGTGACACGGACTTGCAGGGTCCCTATTTCTATTGGCAAGTACTACAAGGAGGAGGTTTTGTGTGATGTTTTAACTATGGATGTCTATCATATTTTGCTTGGTCACCCATGGCAATATGACCACGACATTACTTATCGGGGTAAGGATAATGTAGTCATGTTTAAATGGGATAATCATAAAATTGCTATAGCTCCTGTTATGCGTTTTGAGAAGCAGGTTGAGAAAGATGAATCGGTCTTGATGCTTATACAGAGCGAGAAAGATCTTACCGCAGCTATTGAAGAGGCAGAGTATTTTTGTCCGATAATCATAAAAGGGCTGCTGGGTTCTGTCAGTGTGGAGATTGGGTTACCAAGGGATATTAAAGAACTTCTTGCGGGTTTTCAAGAATTGGTTTCTGATGAATTACCCAATGACCTCCCTCCTATAAGGGACATTCAGCATCAGATTGACTTGATTCCGGGAGCTAGTTTTCCAAACCTCTCACATTATCGCATGAGTCCCAAGGAGAATGAAATAATCCGAGAGAAGATTGAGGAATTGCTGCGGAAGGGGTTTATCAGGGAGAGTATGAGCCCATGTGCAGTACCGGTCCTTCTTATGCCAAAGAAGGGTAATCAGTGGCGTATGTGTGTTGATAGCAGAGCCATCAACAAGATCACCATCAAGTATAGATTTCCTATCCCTCGATTGGAAGACATGCTTGATGAGTTATCTGGTTCTAAGTTGTTTACAAAACTGGATTTGCGCAGTGGGTACCATCAGATTCGGATCAGACCTGGGGATGAGTGGAAGACAGCTTTCAAGAGCAAGGATGGACTGTATGAGTGGCTTGTCATGCCATTCGGGCTATCTAATGCCCCTAGCACTTTTATGAGGTTGATGAACCAGGTATTCCATCCTTTTATTGGCTCATTTGTGGTAGTCTATTTTGATGATATCCTGATTTATAGTAAAGATAGAACTGTACATTTGGAACACCTTAGACAAGTGTTATAGGTTTTAAAAGATAATCAGTTGTATATCAATCTTAAGAAGTGCACATTTTGCACCAACAAATTGCTTTTCCTGGGCTTTGTTGTTGGTGAGGATGGGATTCAGGTTGATGAAGAGAAAGTGAGGGCAATCCGGGATTGGCCAGCCCCCACATCGGTCACCGAGGTGCGTAGTTTTCATGGTCTAGCTACATTTTACAGGAGGTTTGTACGTAATTTTAGCACCATTACTGCACCTATCACCGAGTGTTTGAAGAAGGGTAAATTTCAGTGGGGTTTTGAGCAAGAGCAGAGTTTTGCTCTCATCAAGGAAAAACTTTGCACCGCACCAGTTCTTGCACTACCAGATTTTGACAAGATATTTCAGGTGGAGTGTGATGCTAGTGGTGTAGGGATTGAAGCTGTTCTCTCACAAGAAAAACGACCAGTGGCTTTCTTTAGTGAGAAGTTGAGTAAGGCTCGACAGAAATGGAGTACATATGATTAGGAATTTTATGCAGTATATCGGGCTTTGCGACAGTGGGAGCATTATCTTGTTCAGAGGGAGTTTATTCTATTTTCTGACCATCTTGCTTTAAAATTTTTGCATAGTCAGAAAATGATAAATAAGATGCATGCTCTTTGGGTTAGTTATCTGCAGAAATTTTCTTTTATTATTCAGCATAAATCAGGTGTTCAGAACAAGGTTGCCGATGCTTTGAGTAGAAGGTCTTCTTTGTTGCTCACGCTATCTCAGGAATTGTGGGCTTTGATTTGCTGAAGGATCTTTATGAGGAGGATGCAGATTTCAAGGAGTTGTGGTATAAGTGTGCGGGTAAACATCCTAGTGCAGATTTTCATATTCGGGATGGTTTTCTGTTTAAGGGGGATCGTTTATGTGTTCCTGTTTCGTCTCTACGAGAGAAGCTGATTCGAGACTTACACGGTGGAGGTCATAGTGGGCATTTGGGACGAGACAAGACTATTGCTAGCTTGGAGGAGCGATATTTCTGGCCTCAACTGAGGAAGGATGCTGGTTCTATTGTCAGGCATTGTTATGTCTGTCAGGTTTCTAAAGGCCAGTCTCAAAATACTAGTCTTTATTTGCCTTTACCTATTCCTGATGATATATGGCTAGATTTGTCTATGGATTTTGTGTTGGGTTTATCGTGTACGCAACGAGGTGTAGATTCTGTGTTTGTGGTAGTGGATCGATTTTCCAAAATGTCTCATTTCATTGCTTGCAAGAAGACTGCGGATGCAACTAATATTGCGAAGTTGTTCTTTCGAGAGGTTGTCCGACTACATGGGGTTCCTAAATCCATCACTTCGGACAGGGATACCAAATTTTTGAGTCACTTCTGGGTTACTTTGTGGCGCATGTTTGGTACAGCGCTTAATCGGAGTTCTACAGCTCATCCGCAGACGGACGGTCAGACAGAGGTTACTAACAGGACATTGGGGAATATGATCAGAAGTGTTTGTGGGGACAAACCGAAGCAGTGGGATTTAGCTTTACCGCAGGTGGAGTTTGCTTACAACAGTGCAGTGCATTCGGCCACGGGTAAATCACCTTTTTCTCTGGTTTATACTTCTACTCCTAGGCATGTGGTGGATTTGGTACCGTTACCTAAGGGTCGGGGTGTGAGTCAAGCGGCTGAAAATATGGCTAGTGATGTGCACGCTGTCAAGGAGGCAGTCAAGGCCAGATTGGAGGCAACGGGATTGAAGAATAAGGCTGCTGCTGCAAGAAGAAGCAGGTCAAGTTGTTCAAGGTGGGTGATGAGGTAATTGTAGGGTTTCCAAGTAACATGCGCAGTGGAATATAGCACTTAAAATTTTTAAGAAACCCAAAGCCATGGATCCGTTCATATGATTAAATCAAATACAACAACATGAATAAAGGATAAACTAACCCTTGATGACTATCAAAGTTTTCTTTGGTCTTGGTGGAGAAACTTGAAGCTTTATCACGGACAAAATCACGAACTTTGTAGATGATAAAATTCACCCTCTAGCGGTGTCCACACTTCGAACGAATATCAAGAGGCTCCTTGATCTTGGTTGCTAGACCAATAATTGTGAAACACACTTTCACAATTTAATAAAGAACTATATGGAATTTATTTGTGAATTATTTTGTTCCTCAATCAAGGATATCTTAGAACAAAATAAAATCTCTCTCAAACTCTTTGAGACTCACAAAAGAACTAGTGAATATGGTCTGGCCGAATTGGTGTTTTTATACACAATTAAGATCTATTCCAAATAGGTAACTTGTGCCAAAAACCTTTCTTAATCGAATTAGGAATTATTCTGCCGCCTAGACCAAGCGCCCGCCTGGTGCATACCGAGCGCCCGCTCATTTGACCAGAAGGTACAGTCCTTTCCAGAACTCATTCAAGCGCCCGCCTGGTCCAACCCAAGCGCCCGCTTGGTTAACCAGGAAGCCCAGAATTTTTCCAGAAATTCCTTTGAGGTCCTTCGACCCTAAATTCCAATATAGTCCTCTTATTTAAGATTCGTTCTATTGTGTGTGACCCTCTAGGGTTATACTAAGTTGGCAATGGGCTCAAACATGATCCCATTAGATATGATTAGGTTCTAGCAAACCGTCATACCTACCCAAATAGTATAACTAGATACAAGTTCGCATTCCTTTAGAATATGTCATAATCCTTTTGTCCACGATGTCATTGAACACAAGTCATGGTCAAACAGTCAACTTGTCTTGTTCAATACTTTCTCGACTCCGAATATGTTGATAATTCAAATGCTATTGATCCAATCAATCCATTTGAGTTCGGCCGAACATTTCATCAACATCATTCCTTCGAGGGGCCCAAGCTTGACATCTCTCCGTGGAGGGACAAATCCATTTAGCTTATTATTCTTCCCAACGGGAATCCGATTATGCCAATCATACCCTTTATGACTACCGTGTTAAGGTAGCGTTTGAATATGTCAAAAACAATGTTCATCAAGTGGAAGACTATAATAACTTCATGTCTAAGGATTCGAGTGACATAACTAATATGAGATATATGTACGACATAGACCATGACACAAATCTCATAAAGCGGGTCATGTCCAGTACCTTGTTCTAAACAAGTACCCATAAATCTAACATGATCATCCCATGATCATTTAGCCTTTATACTAGTGCTTAACAAGTACTAGGAACGGAGATTATTATAAGTAAACATGAACAATAATAATAATCAAAACATCTCTTTATTGATATGAAATAAATGATAACAATTACAACGTTTGTTAAACGTGCCTAGGGCACCACTACCAACAATCTCCCACTTGCCCTAGGCCCAATCTCCCATGTATCTAATACCCATGGACCTAACATGACCATCATGTTTAGCTTGTGGAAGTCCCTTTGTTAGCGGGTCCGCAACATTGTCATCAGTAGGTACTCTGCATATATTTACGTCTCCCCTATCAACGATCTCTCGAATGATATGAAAACGCCTAAGTATGTGTTTGGATTTCTGATGTGCTCTTGGTTCCTTTGCTTGAGCAATAGCACCATTATTATCGCAATAAAGGTCTATTGGATTAGCAATACTAGGAACCACTTCAAGTTCAGTTATGAACTTCTTAATCCAAACAACTTCCTTTGTAGCATCCGATGCAGCAATATACTCAGCTTCGGTTGTAGAATCAGCGGTTGTACTTTGCTTGGAACTCATCCAGCTTACAGCTCCACCATTTAACATAAACACAAAACCCGATTGCGATCGGCTATCATCTTTGTCGGTTTGGAAGCTTGCATCCGTGTAAGCATTTACAACGAGATCATCTTCCATTCCTCCATAGACCAAAAACGAGTCTTTAGTTCTTCTCAAGTACTTAAGAATCGCTTTTACAGATATCCAGTGATTTTTGCCAGCGTCGGATTGGTATCTACTTGTCATGCTCAAAGCATAAGATACATCCGGTCTAGTACAAATCATGGCATACATGATGGACCCAATTGCCGAAGCATATGGAACATCATTCATTTTTTCACGCTCATCATTTGTCTTAGGACATTGAGTCTTGCTTAGAGAAACTCCATGTAACACGGGCAAGGTGCCTCTCTTAGAATTTTCCATACGAAATCTTCTAATGACCTTGTCAATGTATGTACTTTGGCTTAAACCAAGTAGCCTCCTTGATCTATCTCTATAGATCTTAATGCCAAGTATATATGCGGCTTCACCCATATCTTTCATTGCGAAGCATTTTCCTAACCAAGTCTTTACGGACTGGAGTGTAGGAACATCGTTTCCAATGAGTAATATGTCATCCACGTATAAAATAAGGAATAGCACTATGCTCCCACTAATCTTCTTGTATACACAAGGCTCATCTTCGTTTTTTATGAAACCAAACTCTTTACACCTTCGGGCACATCAATCAAATTCCAAACTTGATTGTCTTGCATGGATTGCAATTCGGATTCCATGGCTCCAAGCCACTTGTCCGAATCAAGAGAAGACATCGCCTCTTGGTAGGTTGACGGTTCATCATTCTCAATGATTTCTACCTCATTACTATCCGTTACGAGAAATCCATATCTCTCGGGCTCGGATCGTAACCTACTAGATTTGCGAGTTGCTTGTGTATTTTGAACAGGTTCCACAACTCCTTGTGGTTCTTGTTCTTGTTCCACTATTGGTTCAATGTTATTTTCTGGGTCTCGAGTTTCTTCAAGATTTATTTTACTCCCACTGATTTCTTTGGAGAGAAACTCTTTCTCTAGAAAGACACCAGTTCGGGCAACAAACACTTTGTTGTCCTCACTGTTGTAAAAGTAATATCCTCTAGTTTCCTTAGGATATCCCACGAAAATACATTTATCAGATTTGTGTGCAAGTTTTTCTGAGACAAGTCTTTTGACAAAAGCCTCACAACCCCAAATCTTCATGAAAAATAAACAAGTTTTCTTTCCGCTCCACATCTCATATGGAGTCTTTTGAACCGATTTAGTTGGAACACGATTCAATGTGAAAGCAGCGGTTTCTAGAGCGTAACCCCAAAAGGATATTGGAAGATCAACTTGACTCATCATTGATCGAACCATGTCTAACAAAGTCCGATTCCTCCTCTCGGACACACCATTCCATTGTGGTGTTCCGGGTGGAGTCAATTGTGAAACTATTCCACAATTCTTTAGATGATCATCAAATTCTTGACTTAAGTATTCTCCACCTCGATCTGATCGAAGTGCTTTAATACTTTTGCCAAGTTGTTTTTCTACTTCATTTTGAAATATTCAAAATATCTCAAATGCTTCACTCTTATGTTTCATTAGGTAAACATACCCAAATCTGCTATAATCATCAGTGAAGGTTATGAAGTATTGAAATCCTCCCCTAGCATTGCTACTTAATGGTCCGCATACATCGGAATGTATCAACCCCAATAAGTCACTTGCCCTTTCACCTAGCTTGGTAAAAGGTGTCTTAGTCATTTTTCCAAGAAGACACGACTCACAAGTATCATATGACTCTAAGTCACATGAACCCAAAAGTCCGTCCCCATGGAGTTTTGAGATACGCTTCTCATTAATATGACCGAGACGCCAATGCCACAAATAAGTATGATTTACATCATTAGGTTTAGATTTCTTATTTACATGATAGACATTGTCATTATTTTCATTCTTGACATCCAAGATATAAAGGCCATTAAATGAATTAGCAATACCATAAAGCACATCATTTAAATAAATAGAAAATTTCTTATTATCAATAAGAAACTTAAAACCTTCATTATCCAAACAAGAAATTGAAATAATATTTCTACTTAAATCCGGAACGTAATAACAATTGTTCAAAACAAAAATTAATCCGGAAGGTAAAGTGACTTCATAAGTCCCTACGGCTAATGCAGCAACTCTTGCTCCATTCCCCACGCGTAGATCTACTTCACCTTCTTTAAGCAGTCTCATATTCTTTAGTCCCTGCACATTTAGACAAATGTGAGAACCACATCCGGTATCCAATACCCAAGAATCAGTGGTAGAAAGGAGAATATCTATCATATAGATACCTGAAGTAGACGCAGCCTTGCTGCTCTTCTTCTTCTTTTGCTCTTCCAAGAAAGCCTTGCAATTACGTTTCCAATGACCAATTTCTTGACAATGGAAACAGATTGCATCCTTTTGTGAATCGGGTTTTGCCTCAGAAGCCTTGGCAACCTTTGCCTTGCTTATTTTGGGTTTGACAACTTTCTTACCCTTTCCTTTGGCACTAGCCTTCTTCACATCATGAACCAAGAGCACGGGAGAACCTTTCTCCACAATTTTCATCTCTGCAGTTTTGAGCATCCCATGCAACTCAGAGAGATTCTTATCCATTCCATGCATGTTATAATTCATCACAAACTGATTATAACTTTTAGGCAATGAATTAAGAATGAGATCCGTGGCTAGCTCCAATGGGATTGGATAGCCAAGTTTCTCAAGGTGCTCTACATAACCTTTCATGTTGAGAAAGTGAGGACTTACTTGTTGCCCTTCATTCATCTTACAGGTAGTGAATGCAACAATGGTCTTGTACCTCTCTTGCCTAGCTTGCTCTTGAAACATGGTTCTCAACTCCACGCCTATCTCATAGGCTTCCAAATGTTCCAAACTTTGTTGGAGTTTTGAGCACATACCAGCAAGCATGAGACAACTTACATCTCTAGAATCATTACGATGTTTCTTGTAATTATCTCTTTCTGCCCCTAGGGGCAGTAGGCGGTGGTTCAGCAGGGAGAGGCCCATCGAGAATGTACAACTTATCTTCTTGCCTAAGAACGATTCTTATGCTACGGATCCAATCCATAAAGTTAGTACCATTCTCTTCGAGCCTATCCTTCTCAAGGATCGATCGCAACGACATTGATTGAGTGTTATTAGTCATTATCTACAAATATGCAAAATTTCCAAAATTTAATACGTACCGGTTTTCATTAAAGAGATAAATAATGTAATTTTTTTTTTTCAAACAAAATACTCCCACTAAATTATATAACCTTCATATACATCCAATGTATAATATAATTTAATTGGGCTAAGATCCAACTTTAATTTAACTTTTGAGTCCACGGAGGCGGACCGCTCAAAACTAAATTAATTAGGTAGACAATCATGTCAATCATATCCCATATGATTCTTAGAGCCTTTTATGAGATTCTTTGAGAAATTCAATTTCAAAAAAGCATGTTTAATCTCATCTTTTGCCTAGGCCCAAAACTATTTTGACGCCTAATTAAGTCCAACCATTTTAAACGCATAGGAACCATTCAATTTAATGCACCTTGCGGAGGCAAGCCCACATTAAATTAATGAACCTCATCTTGCTCATACATGAATAAAATTAATGCACTTCGCGGAGGCGAACCCACATCAAGATTACACATGTATAAACAAGTGTTTTAATCATGGCATGGCAATGAAGGATTTAAAACTTTCTTTGAAGGTTCTTCACATATAGCATATAACACATTTATGTGCACATAACATAAACATGTTATACATCAAGTTTAGCCACTAAATTAATCTCTATTAATTTAAGCATGATATTTATGTGTCATTAGTTTCTCTATAATTATGAGGATGGGACTATTTCAACTTTGGTTATTATCTCCAAATCAAGACAACAAGAAGTGCGGTCGAACTAAGCCATTAGGCAACCACAATCCCGCACTAATTCAAGAAACCAAGAAAGTTGTCCATGTGGCCGAAACTAAGCAATAGATGGTCTCGATGAACGTAGGCCAATTGCATTCACAATTCCACATGGATCTCCAATCATTGAATCAAGAACTTTGTTTCTCAATTTTAGCAATTATTAACTCTTCATAATTCTAACTTCGTTTTATCTTTGAAACTTTGATTGCGATCAATTTTGGGAAACACAATCTCGATGAACGCAGATTAGCCATCCAAAACTTGAACCAATCTAGGAATCACAAGACTAAAACAAATAGGAAAATCAAACCCCAAAATCCACACACAAACCAACTATCCAAAACCCATTCCAGATCAGCAAGTCTGGACTGGTTCTGTTACTGGTTTTGTCGAATTTATCGAAAATTCCATATTCAGATTTTAACCAAAATCAGAACAAATTTTGACCAGCGAGCGCCCGCCTGGTCTTCAGTGAGCGGGCGCCTGAATGGTCAGAATGGTACAGAATTTTAAAGTTTGAAAATTTTATCTCAAAATTATTTTTCCCCGATTATTAAAACTTTGATCTGATCAAAAATCAATAATCGAAATAATTCAAAATTCACCATAATTTTTATTGCGATTAAAGTTGCAAAACAATAAACCACATAAAATCACAAAACACATAAACATCATATATTCCAATATTCATATCATGCAAGGCACATAAACAATTTATATACACATAACATGATCCAAGTAATGAAATAATCAACATGAACGGGGCTCTGATACCACTGTAGGGTTTCCAAGTAACATGCGCAGCGGAATATAGCAATTAAATTTTTTAAGAAACCCAAAGCCATGGATCCGTTCATATGATTAAATCAAATACAACAACATGAATAAAGGATAAACTAACCCTTGATGACTATCAAAGTTTTCTTTGGTCTTGGTGGAGAAACTTGAAGTTTTATCACGGACAAAATCACGAACTTTGTAGATGATAAAATTCACCCTCTAACGGTGTCCACACTTCAAACGAATATCAAGAGGCTCCTTGATCTTGGTTGCTAGACCAATAATTGTGAAACACACTTTTACAATTTAATAAAGAACTATATGGAATTTATTTGTGAATTATTTTGTTCCTCAATCAAGGATATCTTAGAACAAAATAAAATCTCTCTCAAACTCTTTGAGACTCACAAAAGCACTAGTGAATATGGTCTGGCCGAATTGGTGTTTTATACACAATTAAGATCTATTCCAAATAGGTAACTTGTGCCAAAAACCATTCCTAATCGAATTAGGAATTATTCTGCCGCCTAGACCAAGCGCCCGCCTGGTGCATACCGAGCGCCCGCTCATTTGACCAGAAGGTACAGTCCTTTCCAGAACTCATTCAAGCGCCCGCCTGGTCCAACCCAAGCGCCCGCTTGGTTGACCAGGAAGCCCAGATTTTTTCCAGAAATTCCTTTGAGGTCCTTCGACCCTAAATTCCAATATAGTCCTCTTATTTAAGATTCGTTCTATTGTGTGTGACCCTCTAGGATTATAATAAGTTGGCAATGGGCTCAAACATGATCCCATAAATATGATTAGGTTCTAGCAAACCGTCATACCTACCCAAATAGTATAACTAGATACAAGTTCGCATTCTTTTAGAATATGTCATAATCCTTTTGTCCACGATGTCATTGAACACAAGTCATGGTCAAACAGTCAACTTGTCTTGTTCAATACTTTCTCGACTCCGAATATGTTGATAATTCAAATGCTATTGATCCAATCAATCCATTTGAGTTTGGCCGAACATTTCATCAACATCATTCCTTCGAGGGGCCCAAGCTTGACATCTCTCCGTGGAGGGACAAATCCATTTAGCTTATTATTCTTCCCAACGGGAATCCGATTATGCCAATCATACCCTTTATGTCTACCGTGTTAAGGTAGCGTTTGAATATGTCAAACACAATGTTCATCAAGTGGAAGACTATAATAACTTCATGTCTAAGGATTCGAGTGACATAACTAATATGAGATATATGTACGACATAGACCATGACACAAATCTCATACAGCGGGTCATGTCCAGTACCTTGTTCTAAACAAGTACCCATAAATCTAACATGATCATCCCATGATCATTTAGCCTTTATACTAGTGTTTAACAAGTACTAGGGACGGAGATTATTATAAGTAAACATGAACAATAATAATAATCAAAACATCTCTTTATTGATATGAAATAAATGATAACAATTACAACGTTTGTTAAACGTGCCTAGGTCACCACTACCAACAGTAATGGTGTTTCTTCGTAAGGAGCGTTTTCCCATGGGTACTTACAAGAAGTTACAACCTCGCAAGTATGGACCGTTCAAAGTGACTCGCAAGATTAATGATAATGCTTACGTGGTGGCACTTCCTGATGATTTGAATATCTCCAATACTTTCAATGTTGCGGATATTTATGAATACCATGCAGATGGAGTCCTTTATCCTAGTGAGAACTCGGGGTCGAGTTCTTTAGAGGTGGAGGAGACTGATGTAGGAGCAGACCAGGCAGAATTCCAGCACAGCGGCATAGCGAGCGCCCGCCTGCCAAGGGCCAAGCGCTCGCTTGAATTTAAATCCCAAACTGGCCGATCGTTCTGTTGACTAGAGCGCCCGCTTGCATGAAGGCGAGCGCCCGCTCGGTCTGCAGCAAAAAAATTACTGTTTCGCGTTTTTATCGTTTTTGGTACAAACTTGGGTTATTTTCGGGATTTATGTTTTATTTAGGTTATGTTATTTTGTTAGGAGTATAAATACTCTTTTCCTTTCATTGTTTTAGGGTAACATTATTATCAATTGAACTTTGTTCTTGGAGATTTATCTCTATTTCTTGGTGGATTCCAAGGTTTTGTGTTTGAGGTTACATCGCTGGATGAGATCTTGTGAATAGTGCGCTAAATCACGAAACTTATCGCTTCCGTGCTGCGTCACTATCCTATTTCCCAATTCTTATGGATTTTCATGAATAAAATGCCATTGATTTTTACTATTGGAGCCAAGGTTCCCCTCAATACCCTGATTGATTCCTTTTGATTTCTTGGAGCAATTAAAACACCCGAAATTGGCCTTAAGTGATGAATTGAAGAACAAAACCGGAACCTAATATCCGTCGGACCAGTCACTAATCAAGATGTAAAAGTCCCCCAATTTGGGATAACGTTTTCTGACATTGCAGTACAAAGAATTGCAGTGCATAGGTGGTGGTTTACCAATGGCGGAAACCTTGGAAAACTAATTTAAAAGCGGGGCATTTACCATATAGTCCCTTAACATAACATTATTTACCTCTTAGGACAAGGAATATTTTGACTAACCATATAGTCTCTTGCTTACCCCTTCCTTAACATTTTACTAAATACACCCTCTTAACATTTTACTTTCACCCCAACCACTATCACCTTAGGCTACCCCTCATCACCTTCTCCATTCAACAACTCCGACGACCACCATTTCCGGCGACCACCAACTCCGGCGACCACCTCGGCGCAATTTTTTTTTTTAAGCTTCAGTGACCTTCCAGCAACCAAACAGTTGAGAATTTATCAGTAATTTCTCAGTGTTCAACTAAACTACTAATAACATGAACAACTCCGGTGACCACCAACTCCGACGACCAACTCCGGCGACCAAACAACTGAGGACTTATCAGTAAGTTCTCAGTTGTCAACTAAACTAGTAAGAATACGATCAAGCTCCGGCAACCAACTTCGTCGATCAACTCCGGCGACCAAACAGTTGAGAACTTATCAGTAAGTTCTCAGTTATTAACTAAACTACTAAGAAAACGTACAACTACGGCAACCACCAACTTCGGCGACCAAACAATTGAGAACTTATCAGCAAGTTCTAAGTCGTCAAATAAACTACTAAGAACACGATTAACTCTGGCGACCTGTTGGGTTTCCAAGTAACATACGCAGCGGAAAATAGCAATTACATTTTTTATGAAACCCAAATCCATGGATCCGTTCATATGATTAAATCAAATACAACATAATGAATAGAGGAAAAACTAACCCTTGATGTCTATGAATTCTAGCTTTGATTTTGGTGAAGAACTTGAAGCTTTATCACGGACAAAATTCACGAACTTTGAAGATGATAAAATTCACCCTCTAGCGGTATCCACACCACGAACGAATATCAAGGAGCTTCTTGATCTTGGTTGCTAGACCAATAATTATGAAACACACTTTCACAATTTAATAAAGAACTATATGGAATTATTTTGTGAATTATTTTGTTCTTCAATCCAAGATGTCTTGGAACAAAATAATAACTCTCTCAAACTCTTTGGAGGCACACAAAACACTAGGGCTAATGGTCTGGCCGAACTTTGCTTTTTATACACAATTAAGAGTTATTCCAAATAGGAACCCTGTGCCAAAAACCTTCCCAAATCGAATTAGGAAATTTTCTGCCGCCAGACCAAGCGCCCGCCTGGTCCAGACCGAGCGCCCGCTCGTTGTCCAGAAAACCCATAATTTTCCAAAAATTCCTTTGAGGTCCTTCAACCCTAAATTCCAATACAGTCCTTTTATTTAAGATTCTTTCTATTGTGTGTGACCCTCTAGGATTATACTAAGTTGGCAATGGGCTCAAACATGAAACCATAAGATATGATTAGGTTCTAGCAAACCGTCATACCTACCCAAATAGTATAACTAGATACAAGTTCGCATTCCTTTAGAATATGTCACAATCCTTTTGTCCATGATGTCATTGAACACAAGTCATGGTCAAACAGTCAACTTGTCTTGTTCAATACTTTCTCGATTCCGAATATGTTGATAATTCAAATGCTATTGATCCAATCAATCCATTTGAGTCCGGACGAACATTTCATCAACATCATTCCTTCGAGGGGCCCAAGCTTGACATCTCTCCGTGGAGGGACAAATCCATTTAGCTTATTATTCTTCCCAACGGGAATCCGATTATGCCAATCATACCCTTTATAACTACCGTGTTAAGGTAGCGTTTGAATATGTCAAACACAATGTTCATCAAGTGGAAGACTATAATAACTTCATGTCTAAGGATTCAAATGAAATAACTAATATGAGATATATGTTCGACATAGACCATGACATAAATCTCATACAGCGGGTCATGTCCAGTACCTTGTTCCAAACAAGTACCCATAAATCTAACATGATCATCCCATGATCATTTAGCCTTTATACTAGTGCTTAACAAGTACTAGGGACGGGGATTATTATAAGTAAACATGAAAAACAATAATAATCAAAACATCTCTTTATTGATATGAAATAAATGATAACAATTACAACGTTTATTAAACGTGCCTAGGGCACCACTACCAACAATCTCCCACTTGCCCTAGGCCCAATCTCCCATGTATCTAATACCCATAGACCTAACATGACCTTCATGTTTAGCTTGTGGAAGTCCCTTTGTTAGCGGGTCCGCAACATTGTCATCAGTGGGTACTCTGCATATATTCACGTCACCTTTCTTAATGATTTCACGAATCACATAGTAACGCCTAAGTATGTGTTTGGATTTCTGATGTGCCTTTGGTTCCCTTGCTTGAGCAATAGCGCCATTATTATCGCAATAAAGGTCTATTGGATCAGCGATGCTAGGAACCACTCCAAGTTCAGTTATGAACTTCTTAATCCAAACAGCTTCCTTTGCAGCATCCGATGCAGCAAGATACTCAGCTTTTGTTGTAGAATCAGCGGTTGTACTTTGCTTGGTACTCTTCCAACTTACAGCTCCACCATTTAACATGAACACAAAACCCGATTGCGATCGACTATCATCTCTGTCGGTTTGGAAGCTTGCATCCGTGTAAGCACTTACAACGAGATCATCTTCCATTCCTCCATAGACCAAAAACGAGTCTTTAGTCCTTCTTAAGTAATTAAGAATCGCTTTTACAGCCACCCAATGATTTTCACCAGGGTCGGATTGGTATCTACTTGTCATGCTTAAAGCATAAGATACATCCGGCCTAGTACATATCATGGCATACATGATGGACCCAATTGCCGAAGCATATGGAACATCTTTCATTTTCTCACGCTCATCATTTGTCGTAGGACATTGAGTCTTGCTTAGATAAACTCCATGTAAAACTGGCAAGGTTCCTCTTTTAGAATTTTCCATGCGGAATCTTCTAATGACCTTGTCAATATATGTACTTTGGCTCAGACCAAGTAGCCTCCTTGATCTATCTCTATAGATATTGATGCCAAGTATATATGCGGCTTCACCCATATCTTTCATTGCGAAGCACTCTCCTAACCAAGTCTTTACAAACTGAAGTGTAGGAATGTCGTTTCCAATGAGTAATATGTCATCCACATATAAGATAAGGAATAGCATTATGCTCCCATTAATCTTCTTGTATACACAAGGTTCATCTTCGTTCTTGATGAAGCCAAACTCTTTGACTGATTCATCAAAACAAAGATTCCAACTCCTAGAAGCTTGCTTCAATCCATAGATGGATCTCTGCAATTTGCATACTTTAGAATTTTGCTCAAAACCTTCTGGTTGTGTCATATACACATCCTCTTCTAGTTTTCCATTTAGGAAAGCGGTTTTGACATCCATTTGCCATATTTCATAGTCATGATATGCAGCAATGGCAAGCAGAATTCTTATAGACTTGATCATTGCTACGAGTGAAAAGGTCTCATCATAGTCAATACCATGAACTTGCCTATAACCTTTCGCTAGAAGTCTAGCTTTGTAAGTATGCACCTTCCCATCCATGTCAGTCTTCTTCTTGAAGACCCATTTGCATCCTATGGTTTTTACACCTTCGGGCGCATCAATCAAATTCCAAACTTGATTGTCTTGCATGGATTATAATTCGGATTCCATGGCTCCAAGCCACTTGTCCGAATCAGGAGAAGACATCGCCTCTTGGTAGGTTCTAGGTTAATCATTCTCAATGATTTCAACCTCATTACTATCCGTTACGAGAAATCCATATCTCTCGGGCTCGGATCGTATCCTACTAGATCTGCGAGGAACTTGTGTATCTTGAACAGGTTCCACAACTCCTTGTGGTTCTTGTTCCCGTTCCACTATTGGTTCAATGTTATTTTCTGGGTCTCGAATTTCTTCAAGATTTATTTTACTCCCACTAGTTTCTTTGGAGAGGAACTGTTCCTCCAAGAAGAAACCAGTTCGGGCAACAAACACTTTGTTGTCCTCTCGGTTGTAAAAGTAATATCCTTTAGTTTCCTTACGATATCCCACGAAAATACATTTATCATATTTGTGTGCTAGTTTGTCAGAGATAAGTCTCTTGACATAAGATTCGCAACCCCAAATCCTCATGAAAGACAAACTAGGTTTCTTTCCACTCCACATCTCATATGGAGTCTTTGGAACCGATTTAGTTGGAACTTGATTTAGTGTGAAAGCAGCGGTTTCTAGGGCGTAACCCCAAAAGGATATTGGAAGATCAAATTGACTCATCATTGATCGAACCATGTCTAACAAAGTCCGATTCCTCCTCTCGGACACGCCATTCCATTGTGGTGTTTCGGGTGGAGTCAATTGTGAAACTATTCCACAATTCTTTAGATGATCATCAAATTCTTGGCTTAAGTATTCTCCACCACGATCTGATCGAAGTGCTTTAATACTTTTGCCAAGTTGTTTTTCTACATCATTTTGAAATATTCTAAATATCTCAAATTCTTCACTCTTATGTTTCATTAGATAAACATACCCAAATCTACTATAATCATCCGTGAAGGTTATGAAGTATTTAAATCCTCCCCTAGCATTGCTACTTAATGGTCCACATACATCGGAATGTATCAACCCCAATAAGTCACTTCCCCTTTCACCTAGCTTGGTAAAAGGTGTCTTGGTCATTTTTCCAAGAAGACACGACTCACAAGTGTCATATGACTGGAGGTCACATGAACCTAAAAGTCTGTCCCCATGGAGTTTTGAGATACGCTTCTCATTAATATGACCAAGACGGCAATGCCACAAATAAGTATGATTTACATCATTAGGTTTAGATTTCTTATTTACATGATAGACATTGTCATTATTTTCATTCTTGATATCCAAGATATAAAGGCCATTAAATGAATTAGCAATACCATAAAGCACATCATTTAAATAAATAGAAAATCTCTTATTCTCAATAAGAAACTTAAAACCTTCATTATCCAAACAAGAAATTGAAATAATATTTCTACTTAAATCCGAAACATAATAACAATTGTTCAAAACAAGAATTAATCCGGAAGGTAAAGTGACTTCATAAGTCCCTACGGCTAATGCAGCAACTCTTGCTCCATTCCCCACGCGTAGATCTACTTCACCTTCTTTAAGAAGTCTCCTATTCTTTAGTCCCTGCACATTTAAACAAATGTGAGAACCACATCCGGTATCCAATACCCAAGAATCAGTGGTAGAAAGGAGAATATCTATCATATAGATACCTGAAGTCGACGTAGCCTTGCTGCCCTTCTTCTTCTTTTGCTCTTCCAAGAAAGCCTTACAATTACGTTTCCAATGACCAATTTCTTGACAATGGAAACAGATTGCATCCTTTTGTGAATCAGGTTTTGCCTCAGAAGCCTTGGCAACCTTTGCCTTGCTTATCTTGGGTTTGACAACTTTTGCCTTACCCTTTCCTTTGGCACTAGCCTTCTTCCCATCATGAACCAAGAGCACAGGAGAGCCTTTCTCCTCAATCTTCAACTCCGTAGTTTTAAGCATATTATGCAACTCGGAGGGATTCTTATCCATTCCATGCATGTTATAATTCATTGTGAATTGATTATAACTTTTTGGCAATGAATTAAGAATGAGATCCGTGGCTAGCTCCAATGGAATTGGATAGCCAAGTTTCTCAAGTTGCTCAACATAACCTTTCATTTTAAGAAAGTGAGGACTCACTTGTTGCCCTTCCTTCATTATACAAGTCGTGAATGCAACAATGTTCTTGTACCTCTCTTGCCTAGCTTGCTCTTGAAACATGGTTCTCAACTCCACGCCTATCTCATAGGCTTCCAAATGTTCCAAACTTTGTTGGAGTTTTGAACACATAGCAGCAAGCATGAGACAACTTACATCTCTAGAATCATTCTTATGTTTCTTGTAATTGTCTCTTTCTGCCCTAGGGGCAGTAGGCTGTGGTTCAGCAGGAAGAGGCCCATCGAGAATGTACAACTTATCTTCTTGCCTAAGAACGATTCTTATGCTACGGATCCAATCCATAAAGTTAGTACCATTCTCTTCGAGCTTATCCTTCTCAAGGATCGATCGCAATGACAGTGATTGAGTGTTATTAGTCATTATCTACAAATATGCAAAATTTCCAAAATTTAATAAGTACCAATTTCATTAAAGAAATAAACAATGTATTTTTTTCAAAAATACTCCCACTAAATTATATAAACTTCTTATACATCCAATGTATAATATAATATTAGTAGGCTAAGATCCATCTTTAATTTAATTTTAAGTTCGCTAGGGCGGATAACATAAAATCAAATTAATTAGGTAGACAATCATGTCAATCATATCCCATATGATTCTTAGATCCTTTTCTCATGAGATTCTTTAAGAAATCTTATTTCAAAAAGCATGTTTAATCTCATCTTTGCCTAGGCCCAAAACTGTTTTGACGCCTGTAGACACCCCGCCTTGGACCGCTCACCCCGATTGCACATTTGATCTTGTGTTTCTCCCCATTTTAAGTTGTTTCTCGTTAGTTTCTGTCACTTCCGTTAAGTTCCTGACTGACTTCGTTAAGTCCAGGGACTAAACTGAATAACAGGACTGACTTTCTAGTCCATTCTGTTAAAATTGCCTTCTCTGAGTCGCGCACCTCCGACAGGAGGATCCAGATGCGCGCGCCTCCCGCCCCCAAAGCAGGAAGCGCGCGCCTCTGGGCGTCGGTTACAGATTTCTGGCCAGGATTCTCTCCCTTGCTCAATTTACAGGATTTTGCCCGGGAAAGATTTCTTGGTGACTGAGTTTTGGCACCAAAAACATCTCTCTTTCACCTATAAAAACCTCCCTTTACCTCCATTTTCAAGGGACCGGAAAACCTTGACCTTGACCTTGGACCTTTGGCTCTCAATCTCATATTGCAACAAACCAAATTTCCTACTTTCAAAGCATTTTCCAAAGGATTTCTCCAAGTAATTCAACAAGAAGTGTTTGAAGTCTCTTGAAGTCTAGGTAAAGCTATTTCTTTCCCCTTCTCAACTTCATCTCTTTTCTCTTTCTTTTTTGTATTATCAAAGTGCAATCACCCAAATCATTTTGGGACATGACTCTAATGATCACCTCATCTCATTGAGGCCGGTTAAAGAGTTATCTCCTAGAGTCCAAACTCTATTTTAAAACCCCTTTTTATGATTTAAAGAAGAAGAAGAAGAACATTTATCATTCATGTAGATTTTGATCAAGCAAGACCAACTTTAGTTGGGCAAGATGGGTGTTTCGGTACTTCCCATCTCGTAATCTAAGCCCCGAACCTCAAAACAAGGAATCTCTGTTTTCGTAATCAAACTTAGGCTATTATTAATAGGTTTTTCTTATGTTCCTCAAAACATAGGTGGCGACTCTAAAAACAAGTTAGACATCCTTGGATAACTCGCGCGCTCTAGCCTCGAGCCGTGGGCTCCCCCGGGGTATCTACAGTGGCGACTCTGCTGGGGATGATTTGAGGGTTAAACTTGCATTCTGATCAAAATCTACATCTTTTCTGGGCATTCTGACTCCTGATGGGTGAGGCGCGCGCTTCTGGCCTCTTCAGCCTAAGGCGCGCGCATCCCGCATCAAGGACCAGAATCGCCCGCTTCTTCATGTTCTTCATCTTCTTCTTTTGCTATTATCCACTAATCATTTTTGCAGGGGTTACAATAAGGACATAGGACCAGGGCAATCCCCTGAGTCCAAAATCTGACAATCTGACAGGTGTGCCCAGAAGCGCGTGCCTCCCAATAGCATCGCGCCATGCGCGCGCGTCTCGTATCAACACTCAGAGGAGCACGCTTCTGGGTTGGTTCCTAGAACAGAAACATGTCTCAGAACAGAGCAGTGTGATGGGGGTGTGGGCACAGTTGCCTGCATCAGTGGTTATTCTGAACTTCAGACTGTTTTAATTTTATGTTTTATTTTATCGGTCACACGGGTGATTCGAAAGTTGTAATTATGTGCTTATTTGTTTTTTTTTGTTTCTTTTGAAAAAAAAAATATAAAAAATATTTTGTCACTTGTTAGACCTCACACTACATGCACATATTCCTATGAACTGCTCACTATCGAGTCGCACAAGTCCAACCCCAAACCCGTCGAGGCCCGTCCTAGAAAGTTTCAAGCTCCACTCGACCTTGGCTCTTTCGTAGCGGTAAACCTCAGCCCGTGGCGTAGTTCATAACTACATGCCGGGGGTGACCTTTGAGCCTCATATTCAAGCCGAGCACAAGCCACACAATTCTAGTTAAGGTCTAACACTCTGTGACTCAAGTCGGTTTCCATGTACCGAGATTTCCCTAAACTAATGTCTTCAAATCATACATGCCAACTTGTTGAAATGGACGCAATAAAAATCCGTCCCAAAAGTGGTTATTTTGGACGAAAATAAAAATCCGTCCCCGCATGTATGCTTTACTACATTAATTTAGTTTAATCCCGATACATGTAGGATTCACAAAAGCGATGGAATCCGATGAGTATATGGGACCGCGAGATGGTCTATATACTAGTGTGACGATTCCATTATTTTCTTAGAAACCCCAAAAGGGATCCATTCCCTCCGACTTATAAAAAAAAAAAAAAAAGAGTCTTTTCTTATGTGGTTCGAGTCGTGTGCCCAACTGTGTGTTCTAAGCCTCTTCGTGGACCGCAAGTGTTACTCAAGACTGACAAGGCCTCTTCTGCAATATAGGTTCAATTGGTACTTACAGAGTCTACCGGGATTTGGCAAATCGGTTAGTCCGTGAAGAGATCACTCCAACAGCTCCTACGTCAAAAATGGCCGGCGGCTCCAACACCAACAATACCATGACTCTCGAGCAACTCGCAACCATGGTCCAACTCCTCCAAGAGCAAGTCTCCACCCTTAATAAGGAGGCACAAAGCAAAGACGACATTTGGCAATCTGTAGACACCCCGCATTGGACCGCTCACCCCGATTGCACATTTGATCTTGTGTTTCTCCCCATTTTAAGTGTTTCTCGTAAGTTTTTGTCACTTCCGTTAAGTTCCTGACTGACTTCGTTAAGTCCAGGGACTAAACTGAATGACAGGGCTGACTTTCTAGTCCATTCTGTCAAAATTGCCTTATATGAGTCGCGCGCCTCCGACAGGAGGAGTCAGGCGCGCGCGCCTCCCGCCCCCAAAGCAGGAAGCGCGCGCCTCTGGGCGTCAGTTACAGATTTCTGGCCAGGATTCTCTCCCATGCTCAATTTACAGGATTTTGCCCGGGAAGGATTTCTTGGTGACTGAGTTTAGGCACCAAAAACACCCCTCTTTCACCTATAAAAACCTCCCTTTACCTCCATTTTCAAGGACCGGAAATTGAACTTACAAAAACTATACCAAAACCACTTTCTAAAGGTTCTCCAAGGATCTCATCAAGCAATATTTGAAGGTCTTCAAATTGTAGGTAAAAGTCCATCTTTTCCTTTCTTTTCTACTTCATCTCCTCTCTCTCTTTTACTTTAATCAAAAGTGCAATCACCCAAATCATTTTGGGACATGACTCTAATGATCACCTCATCTCATTGAGGTTGGTTAAGGAGTTATCTCCTAAATCCCAAACTCTATTTTAAACCCCCCTTTTATGATTTAAAGAAGAAGAAGAAGAACATTATCATTCATGTAGATTTTGATCAAGCAAGACCAACTTTAGTTGGGCGAGATGGGTGTTTCGGTACTTCCCATCTCGTAATCTAACCCTCGGACCTCAAAACAAAGAATCTCTGTTTTCGTAATCAAATTTAGGCTATTATCAATAGGTTTTTCTTATGTTCCTCAAAACATAGGTGGCGACTCTAAACAATCTAAAACAAGTTAGACATCCTAGGATAATTCACCGCTCTAGCCTAAAAGCCGTGGCTCCCCGAGATATCTACAGTGGCGACTCCGCTGGGGAATTTTGAGGGTTAAACTTGCATCTGATCAAAATCTACATCTTTTCTGGGCATTCTGATTCCTGATGGGGGAGGCGCGCGCGTCTGGCCTCTTCAGCCTAAGGCGCGCGTATCCCGCATCAAGGACCAGAATCGCCCACTTCTTCATGTTCTTCATCTTCTTCTTCTGCTATTCTGCACTAATCATTTCTGTAGGGGTTACAATATGAACATAGGACCAGGGCAATCCCCTGAGTCCAAAATCTGACATTCTGACATGTGTGCCCAGAAGCGCGCACCTCCTAATAGCATTGCGCCATGCGCGCGCGTCTCACATCAACACTCAGAGGCGCACGCTTCTGGGTTGGTTCCCAGAACATAAACAGGTTTCAGTGACTGAGCAGAACAGTGGGGTGTGGGCACAGTTGCCTGCATCAGAACAGAATTGAACCCTCGGATTGTTTTAATTTTGTGTTTTATTTACCGGTCACACGGGTGATTTGGGAGTTGTAATTTATGTGCTTATGTGTTTTGTTTGTTTTTCTTTCTTTTCAAAAAAAAAAAAATAAATAAAAAATTTGTCACTTGTTAGACCTCACACTACATGCACATATTCCTATGAACTGCTCACTATCGAGTCGCACAAGTCCAACCCCAAACCCGTCGAGGCCCGTCCTAGAAAGTTTCAAGCTCCACTCGACCTTGGCTCTTTCGAAGCGGTAAACCTCAGCCCGTGGCGTAGTTCAAGACTACATGCCGGGGGTGACCTTTGAGCCTCATATTCAAGCCGAGCACAAGCCACACAACTCTAGTTAGGGTCTAACACTCCGTGACTCAAGTCGGTTTCCATGTACCGAGATTTCCCTAAACTAATGTCTTCAAATCATACATGCCAACTTGTTGAAACGGACGCAATAAAAATCCGTCCCCAAAAGTGGTTATTTTGGACGAAAATAAAAATCCGTCCCCGCATGTATGCTTTACTACATTAATTTAGTTTAATCCCGATACATGTAGGATTCACAAACGCGATGGAATCCGATGAGTATATGGGACCGCGAGATGGTCTATATACTAGTGTGACGATTCCATTATTCTCTTAGAAACCCCAAAAGGGATCCATTCCCTCCGACTTATAATAAGAAAAAAAAAAGGAGTCTTTTCTTATGTGGTTCGAGTCGTGTGCCCAACTGTGTGTTCTAAGCCTCTTCGTGGACTGCAAGTGTTACTCAAGACTGACAAGGGCCTCTTCTGCAATATAGGTTCAATTGGTACTTACAGAGTCTACCGGGATTCGGCAAATCGATTAGTCCGTGAAGAGATCACTCCAACAGCTCCTACGTCAACAATGGCCGGCGGCTCCAACACCAACAATACCATGACTCTCGAACAACTCGCAACCATGGTCCAACTCCTCCAAGAGCAAGTCTCCACCCTTAATAAGAAGGCACAAAGCAAAGATGATATTTGGCAATCCCACCTTGACAGCCAAAGGGAGGCCCACGAGGCCGAGATGGAGCTAATGAAAGAAAAGCTCACTAACCTTGCCAAGGGAAAGAACAAGAATAATGATGATGAATCCGAGTGGACCGAGGGTTTGTTCAAAAGTCCTTATGTCAACACCCGCACCAAGAAAATGGGAGAACCAAGTTCCGAGAACAATGAACCCAAAATGGTGGATTCTATCATGGCCTACATCGACCAAAATTTCAATGGGCTCAACATGGGGAAAGGTTCCGACACAAGACTTTATCAATCCTCCATCCTCATGAGTACTATGGCCGCTCTTCCCGATAAGTTCAAGATGCCCGACATAAGCAAATTCAAGGGCAACTCTTGTCCCATGGCTCACATTGAGACTTATATTTGGGCAATGGTTCCGAAGAAGGTCTCCCCCAAGGTGATGGCTCAATGTTTTCCTCTCACTCTCGAGGGGGCGGCAAAAGATTGGTATGCTACTCTCCCGCTCACTGTCCGTCTCGATTGGGACTCCGCCATGCTTGCCTTCAAGAACCAATACCAAGGCAACACCACTCACCGGCCCACAAGGAAAGAGCTCGAGAATACCACTCAAAGAGACAACGAGTCCTTCATTGACTTCACAAGGAGATGGAATGACAAACTCTCTGAAATTGTTGAGAGGCCGAACACAAAAGAGCAAATGGACATCTTTCTCAAGTGTCTCAAGATTGATCTCCGCACCCACCTAAGTGGGGCTTGCTACTCCGACTTCTCCCAAATGTATGAAGTGGGGGTACGCATGGACGACTTGCTCAAGGAGATTAAGAAGACCACTCCTAGCTACCGCTACAAGGCCGCTTCCAACTCCACAAAAGAGGCCTCGGTCAACGCCGTCACTATTGACAAGGGGAATTACAAAAAGGTTCCTCCATCTCAAGGGAAGAAGTCCCGAAATGACCGTGTCTATACGCCTCTCCAAGGCATGACTCAAACCGAAGTGTTCGAAGTCCTCAAAGCAAAGGGCCAAGTCACACCCGTGCAAGGGTACCAACCCAAGACGGTCCACCCCAATCATGCTCACCACAAATATTGTGGCTACCACCAATATAGTGGCCACACCACCGAGGATTGCTTCGTTCTCCGCAATGTCATTCAAGATCTCATAGACAAGAAAGAATTTGTAGTGACTAATAACGAACATGTCAATGTAATAGAGATAGGAGAACTCGAGGGGACCACCCATTCAATCCCAATTGTGAATGGGGACCCCAATGTTATGAATAAACTTGACAATTCTTGTTATGTAGTGACTTACGATGAGGTAATGAAGGAAGTACTAGAGAATAGGAAAAAGAAGCAAGATGGGAATGTCAACATGCTAACTCGATCCGGTCGAGTCATAGCAAGCAACCCTTCCAATTCCGCACCAAGCTCCTCTTCTCAAAGGCCGCAAGCTCGCGACACTCCCGAAGACCCTCTACTTGTCCAACTCAAGAAAACTCAAGCCAACATCTCTATTTGGGACCTCATCGCATCCTCAAAGAAACACCGAGATCTTGTCATCCGCAATCTCGATGATACACCAGTTTCTCCCAATACTACTCCCGAGGACCTCACGGCAATGATCGGTCACATTCATTTTGGAAACGTCATCACCTTTTTCCGATATGGACCTTCCACCATTTGGTGCCGATCACAACGAGGCTATTTACCTCAAGGTACGAGCAAGGGGGAGGCCCGTTTCAAGAGTCTTAGTGGACGGTGGTTCCGCACTCAATCTCATGCCTGGCAGAATCATGGGCATACTGGGGCTTAAGGATTCCGATTTGAAGCCTTCCACTCAAGTAATCCGAGGTTATGACAGCACCGCCCGTACAGTCATGGGCATGATTGAAATAGACATTGAATTTGGGAGCATGGTCATGTCCGTTCCATTCCAAGTGCTTGACATCCCGGCCTCGTTCAATTTACTTTTGGGTCGACCGTGGATCCATAGTTCTAATGCCGTCCCTTCAACTCTCCATCAATGTGTCAAGATCCGAAATGGTGATGAAATAGTGACCGTCATGGCCGAAAACATCACTATCCACAGAAAAGGTGAGCCCGTCCACCAAGTTCAGCATGGTCTACCAGACTCCACTCTCTCCGGCGTCTCAATCAACGCCGTTGACAAAGAAGGGGGAAACGGATCATGGACCCCCAGCAATCACAAAGTCCTCCGCATGATGAGGAATATGGACTACTTCCCTGGTTTAGGCCTAGGGAGATATCAACAAGGAATCCTACATCCTGTGCAAGTCCCATTTGTCAAGAACACCTTCGGTTTGGGGTACGAGCCTTCCAAAGAAGACTTGAAACAAGAGCAAGCAATCAAGAATGAAAAGGCCCGAGCTCGTAAAGAAGGCCGTTGTTATGAGGTCCCTAATCTAAGGCCTTACCGCAAGACGTTGAATGGTTATTTTGTCCGCCAAGGGGAAGACGTTCCATACATGATCTTTCCCGAGCCGTGGGTTAACAATAAGGGTGTCAAAAAGCCCGGTCTCGAAATCTTCTCCGATTGTGAGATCCAGAAATCCGAAAGGGAACAAACTCCCATGTTGCCCCGTGAATGGTGGGGAAGGAAGGTGACTATAGGGTCCGAGACAGAAGTCATCGTGGGGGAAGAACTGACAGATTTAGCCTCCATGTTCGAAGAACTTGCCACAATGAATGAATGCCAAGTCAACGCCATCCATGGCACCGTCACCATGAACAAGACTATCAGTGAGATCCCGCCAAGCTCCGAGCCGATCAACAACTGGTATTCAACGAAAGGGCCCGTGGTATCCGAAGAATTCTTAGTCCAAGAAATGGGTTGCATACCCCGCACAGCAACAAAGGAAGAGCGGCTCACACTTACTTTCGAGTCCGAAAGTGTCTCTAATACCCTCACCCAAGAGGATTTGGAGGCCATAGCCGAGCGTGTGTTTCCTTTCTTTGCTAATGAAAAATTTGATATTTCTGAGTACCCTGAGATTGCAAACATCATAAAAGATGAATTAACTAATAATGAACATAACAAACGAGTTAATAACGATTCAAATTATGATGAAATAGACCACGAAAACAAAACATACTTAAATGAACTTGCTCAACAAGTCCGTAGTCGTGGTGAAAATGGTCCAAAGGATGACGAAGAATTGCATGTTGTTAATCTGGGTACCGAAGAAGAACCAAGAGAGACTAAGATTGGAAGCTTCTTCAAGGGGGACGACAGAGACAGATTGACTGCACTACTACGGGAGTTCGTGGATGTGTTCGCATGGTCATACAAGGACATGCTGGGTTTGGACAGAAAGGTAGCGGAGCACAGAATTCCGATCAGAGAAGATGCCAAGCCAGTAAAGCAGAAGCTCAGAAAGATCAAGCCAGAATGGTCTCTGCAAGTCAAGGAAGAGATTGAGAAGATCCTCAGTGTGGGTTTCATCAAGGTTATCGAGTATCCGACATGGTTAGCCAACATCGTGATAGTCAGAAAAGCGAACGGCAAGGTTCGAGTTTGTGTGGACTTCCAGAATTTGAACAAAGCTTCCCCAAAGGATGATTTTCCACTCCCTAACATCGACATGCTGGTCGACTCCACTGCTGCCTATGAGGTTCGCTCCTTCGTGGATGGGTTCGCTGGGTACAATCAGATTCTCATGGCCGAAGAAGATCAACATAAGACAGCCTTCACAACACCATGGGGTACCTTTTGCTACACAGTCATGCCATTTGGGTTAAGAAATGCTGGGGCTTCCTACTAAAGAGTCGTGACAGACTTGTTCCACGATATGATTCACAAAGAAATCGAGGTCTATGTGGACGACATGATCATTCACTCCAAAGGGACCGATGTTCAACATTTAATCGATCTCCGCAAGTTCTTCGAAAGGCTTCGTCAACACAAGATGAGGCTCAACCCTGCAAAGTGCACATTCGGGGTTATCCGAGGCAAAGTCCTTGGTTATATGGTCACTGAAAGGGGAATTGAAGTAGACCCCTCCAAAATCAAGGCAATCATTGACATGCCTCCTCCAAAGACGCAGAAAGAGATCAAAGGTTTCATGGGCAGATTGCAATACATCAGTCGGTTTGTGCACCAACTCACTTCCATGTGCGAGCCAATCTTCAAGCTACTCAAGAAGAATGTGGCTCTAGAATGGACCGACGCGTGCCAAGAAGCCTTCGACCAAGTGAAGCATTACTTGACATGCCCTCCTGTCCTAGTTCCGCCGCACAAGGAGAAGCCTCTTTTGCTCTATCTCACTGTCAATGATGAAGCCCTAGGGGCTATGTTAGCACAAGAGCAACGAGAGTCCACAAAGGAGAACGCCATTTATTTTGTCAGTCGCCGATTCCAAGGGGGCGAAAAGAACTACTCTGTCTTAGAAAAGTCATGTGCAGCATTGGTTTGGGTCACTCAAAAGCTCAAGCACTACATGGAAACTTTTCCGATCAAGCTAGTAGCAAAGGTGGACCCGCTCCGCTACATCTTCGAGAAGCCTTTCATGTCAACAAGAATAGCCAAATGGTACTTCATGCTCACCGGCTATGATATCACTTAAGTCACACTAAAATCCGTCAGGGGGAAAGTGTTCAGTGACCAGCTTGCCGAAATCCCGTGTGACGAAGTGAAGGGGGAAGACGTACAGTTCCCCGACGAGCATTTAATTTGTACTGCAACCGAGGATAATAAGTGGCAACTTTTTTTCGATGGCGCCGCCAATAAACACGGATTTGGTATAGGAATATTGCTTGTTGATCCAAAATACATCTACACTCCCATTGCCATCCGTCTGGAATTCGAAGCTACCAACAACATTGCCGAGTACAAAGCATGCATAGCAGGGCTCGAACCAGCTCTCGAAAGAAACATCACGGAACTAGAAGTATTCGGCGACTCTTTGCTCCTTATCAATCAGCAATCGGGTAAATGGCGAACCCAAGACCCGACTCTCCAACAGTATGGTCAGCACCTTGAAGAACTGGTTGAACAATTCCAAGATATCACATTCAACTACCTGCCAAGGGATAAAAATCGCTTCGCCGATGCACTGGCCACCATAGCTTCATTAGTCGAAATGCCCAAAGGGAAAATGGTGAAGCCTTTCAAAATCACCCGAATGAACAGTCCGGCATACTGCATGAATATCGAGATCAATGAAGTTCAAATAAACCCTCCGTGGTATTCGGATATCATGAATTTCCTCAAAGATGGCACTTATCCCGAGAATAGCAATAAGAAGTCTCAAGCAGCTCTGCAAAGGCTAGCCTCTCGGTACGTACTGACTGGGGACCGAGTCTATAAAAGGCACCACGACGGGATCAATCTCTTATGCGCCAATGAGGCCGAAGCTCAAGAGAAAATGTGTGAAGTGCACGAAGGAGAGTGTGGACCCCACATGAATGGGTTTATGCTAGTCAAGAAGATACTTCGCATTGGTTACTATTGGAGCACTATGGACGAGACTGCATCGAGAAAGTCAAAGGGTGTGCCAAGTGCCAATTCCACGCTAATCTGCAACATGCTCCACCCTCGCAACTTTACAACATGGTCACACCTTGGCCTTTCTCTTGTTGGGGGATAGACATCATCGGTAAAGTTCATCCTGCCGGGAGCAATGGGCAGTCATTCGTCCTAGTCGCAGTCGACTACTTCACAAAGTGGGTCAAAGCACAAGCCTATCGGACCCTCAACGCAAAGAAAGTGGCCGAATTTGTAAATATTAATATCATGTGCCGATACGGCGTGCCTCATGAAATCATTTCCAACAACGGCTCTCACTTTGAAAGGGAAATGGATGGACTTTTGGTAGAATACAAGATCACCAAGCACAAGTCATCTCCTTACCGTCCCCAAGCAAATGGCGCGGTTGAAGCAGCGAATAAAACCATCGAGACCATCGTCAAGAAAATGGCCTCAACAGGAAGGGATTGGCCCGAGAAGCTACCTTTAGCATTGTGGGGCTACCGCACATCAATACGGTCAGCAACGGGAGAAACTCCTTATGCGTTAGTCTATGGTTCTGAAGCCGTACTCCCAATCAAACTTGAAGTCCCATCTCTACGGGTCCTCCTCGAGAATCAAGTCAACGAGGTCAACTGGATGCAAAGTCGATATGAACAGCTAGCCTTACTCGACGAGAAAAGGCTAAGAGCACTCGAACGCACAAGGGCGTATCAGCAAAGGATGGCAAGAGCTTTCAACAAAAAAGTGAAGCCTCGAAACATCAATATGGGAGATTTGGTCTTAAGACAACATCCTCCTAATGCCATGAATCCCCTGGGGAAATGGGGACCCCGATGGATCGGTCCGTACGTGGTCAAAAAGATACTAAGCGGCGGTGCAGTCCGGCTCGTGGATTTAGATGGTGACCAGCTGCCAAAGGAGGTCAACCTCGACAAGCTCAAGAGGTTCTATGCTTAATAAACAAAGACCATATATAAAAAAAAAATAAAATAAAAATAAATCGCTCGCTAGGTTGAAAACCCGCAAGGGCGGCCTAGGAAAAAATTAGAGCACGTGCAAAAAAGAAGCCCGCTAGATTGAAAACCCGAAAGGGCGGTCTAGGCAAAAAACAGGGTGCACAAAAAAAAAATGGTCTTTGTTTGTTTGAACTAAGGAGACCTGAGCCTCCCAACTGGAGGAACGTAGGCAACCTTCGGGTGCGGTCTAAAACATATCAAAAATACCCAATAACAAAATGCAATTTTTACTCATTCAATGAATTATTCAAGCCATTACAACGGATTTATTGAGCAACAAAATACATCAAAACATTAAATCCTAAAACAAAGTGGTCTAATTGCAATATCTTGGGGTACAAAGAAAAATCTAATCTTTCTTAGGTTTGGGAACCCATTGCTTCTTGTTATGCCCTTTAGTCTTCTTGGACGGGGACGGAACATTCTTGGGACCGCCAAGACGGGAGAAAACGCTAGGACGGGACAGAGCTTCATCAATGGCTTTCCCTTTGCCCTTATCAAGCGGAGCCTTAGCGGGGACAACCATGGGACGCTTCCACACATAGGAGGAATTTCCTTTACCTATCTTCTTCTTGGGAAAATGACGGGGTCTATAGTCCCGCACATGAACCACCGGTCTCACGGGGTCAACAACATCGTCATTGGGCCTTCCCAAACGATAAAAAACGCTCGGACGCTTCTCCACCATCGGGACAGACCCCACAGCTGGAACGGCATTCACCACTGGAACGGACTTCTCACCCTCGGGGATGGAAACCTTAACTTCAAAGGAGAAAGTCATTGGGGCCATTATGACAAGAATTTTGTGGTTTAGGAGGAGAAAGTGTTTGCAAAAGAATGCTGTGTGACCATTCTGGTCGAAAATGGTTCAAAATTTATAGCTGTTGGAACATTCTGATCAGAAAAAGAAAGGGGCCGTAATTCAGCAGGCCAGAAGCGCGCGCCTCCGACCAAGGCTGCACAACGCGCGCGCCTCCCAAAAGCAAATCCCGACGCGCGCGCCTTTGACAACAGTTCAGATAGAAACAGCCCTTGTCAGAACAGAACCCAAGCACTTCAACATATCCAACCTGCAGCTAAATCAAATCCCAGCAACAAAAAAAAAAGGAGTTCAAGCATCGACAACAAGCATCCTTTGGGCACACATTTGTTTGTAAAGAGTCGACATCTAAGATCGAGTCGCTAATAGAACATAAAATGAGTAGTAAGATAAATAGGATTATAAATACATGTTAAATGTTATTACAGGCAAAAGAAAAAGTGTTTCAATCCCTCATCCTCTCAGCCACAACAGCTCGGGCACATCATCACCAGTACTGGGCTCACCCCCTGCTGCCGCTCTCGGTCTCCTCATCATCATCGTCATCCTCATCATCATCATCGTCATCGTCATCCTTAGACTCAGACGTCTCAACCACAACATCGGGACGGGTCCTCTTGGCAGCTCTCCCTGACGAACTAGCGCCACCCCGGCTCTGGCTACCTTCTCGGCTCAGGCTCCTACTATGGCTACCCCCGTGACTCAGACTCCTGCTCAACGACTGCCTCGCCGAAGAGACAGCCTCATCAATGTCCAGTGCAGCATCCCTGCAGCCTCATCCCATGCCCCGAGCACCTCGGGCAGCTCCTCTCGCAACACCAGAGACAGTACCAGCAGCACCTCTAGTCATGGCAGCAATATCCCTACACAGCTCCAGCACCCTCTCCTCCAGCTGACGGAGCCTCCGCCTCATCCCTTTGTTCTGCCTACCCAAGTGCCTATAAGCAGCCACAGGCACCTGTTGCAACAAAGAACAGGAAAAGGAAATTACATCAATACAAAGGATAGAGAAAAACAAGACTGGAACTGAGAAATGCAAAGATGGTCAGAAAAACATACCACAGCAGCCTGAGCGGGAGGCTCTCTTTCCGGTGACATATCCTCGGGAACAATCTCCCTCTGCTCCTCAAAGACCCCGAAGTTGGAGTAAGTGTAATAAGGAGGAGGCAAAGGAGGATCAAAACAATACCCGGCACCGGTAGTATAAAACCGAGCGGAGGTCGAAGGAGCAGCCTGTGATCTCCTCGGATCAGCAAACATAAAGCCCTGCATCAAGTTGTTCTCCCTGAAGAGGCCATAATCCTGATCCAAGTGAATATAAGGGACGGCATCAACCCCTACCATATATGTCGTGCGATCAGCCTCTGAAAGTGACCTCCAGTTACGAGGGCAGAAAGGAGGAACGTCTGGAACTGCAGGACGAGGGGGGGGTGTAAAAGTCTGTCACCTGGGTACCATGCTGCCAAAATACTCTATCTCCCAAGTACAGAGCCATGCACTCACCCGAACTCATCAAAAGCCGAGAACGGGTAGGAATAAGAGTATGCTCAAACCAGTGCTGAACTGATCTCCACGGATACAAAGAGAAGGCAACGGACTCAGGCCTCAAGGTGTCCAAGTGCCGTCGGGCCGAAGTAAGACTAATGGGGTTCGTGCCAGTCTTCACATTCCTCTCCTTGTACGCCCACCGTGCGCAGTCCGGATACTGGGGCTGGCCTTCCTTGGCAATCTTGAAATCCCTCAGATTCAGGATAGCAAAAGCCCAAAGCTGTAGACAAGAGGCAGAAACAAAGTTAATGACAGTCAACGAAAAAAAAAAAAGGCAGTTATGACCAAGGCAAGGAGAATATAAAAGGGACGGTAAGTGGTATACCTCCCACAGCAAGCTGAAGCCCGTAACAGAGCTGGTGGTCGAGCGACTGGTCAAATCCATGCCGTGGTAACAAGCAGCTAAGCCCGCTGCGCCCCAGTTATACTGGCCGATCTGGTCCAAGTCCACTAACAAGTCAAGCAGAGTCAAAGAGGCCGAAGATCCCCCGTTGGCAAACAGAGTATGGGATAACAAGTACCAAATGAAGCAACGGGCCACGGCATCAACCCGATCAGCAGTAACACCTCGAGCCTCAGCCACCAAGATGCTGAAATAAGCCCGGATTCGCCCCCATGTCACTCGAGAATTCTTAACCTCGAACCGGTAGTCAACCAAGGCCAGTAACTCGTCCGGAGTCCGAACAGCCCCTTTCAAGCCAAAAGGGACAGGCAGCCCCATGAACGGCAAGCCCGTCAAAGCTGTGAAGTCGGTAGGCGTCATGGTCACCTCGCCCATGGGTAAGTGGAAGGTATGGGTGGTATCCCACCATCTTTCCCTCAATGCCTGGGCCACATCAGGGTCATTCTATAAAGCTGGGAGGCTAGTGACAAAAAGACCAAAATGAGTCCCTGTGACTCGGGCCCGAACATTCTCCGGCAACCTCTTCCATATAGAGATGGGCCCATGAGCCCCACCACTAATCTCTGTCAAACGGGTCCACTCCCGAAAGGAAAGAAGGAACAGCGAAAATTTCATCAGCATGACTGCTAGAAAACGAATGAACTCAACACAGAGATTTCAATGACAGAACAATGTACAAGCAAGTATGTGAACATGAAAATGGGCGCCCCAACATGTTTCTTACAACAAATCAGCAACAATGAACAACATGCAAAGAATGATCGATAAAGCTGCTGCAGCAATATTTCGGGTAAAGAAAACAGAACTTCATGAAATCCAAAATCGACAAGAAAGGTAAGACATTCTTACCAAACCCGAAGTCACGAAGTGAGAAATGTGGGTATGAGGCCGGAAAGTAAGCAAGCTCGGGTCCATAGCTTCAACCCCAATTTCGGGCTCCTCGCCCTGTGGCATCTCAAACGGAGGTGATTGCTGACGATCCGACATCGTTTCTTTGACGGAATTGATCCTAGAGCAGCAAGAAAGTGTTTTGGGGTGATTTCTCTACGAAAATTGGGCTTGGAATTTGGAGGGTTCTTCAAATTTTTGAAAACTGACCGAAAACAGCGAACAACCTGTTTAAATATGATGAACTTATGCGCCAGGCGTGCGCCCCCCGACATACTCTTGAGAGGCGCGCGCGTCCCATAGCGAGGCCCGAACGCGCGCTCTTCCCATCATCAGGCAGGTTTAGAAGCAGTCTCCCATGCAAGAATCCATGCACCGTATCAAGGTTTCCCCACGGATTCCGAACTCCCTAAGTTATGTCACGGGTGCCATACCCCCCTCAAGAGTCAATCTCAACATTTCATCCCCAGCAGGAACATTTTTCTGGTCGCGGTCAACTGTACCCGCACCCCACAATTCAAAAAGAAGTCAAGTATGACTCCAAGTGGCACGAGACTTCAAAGCAATACCTCATCAACGAATTTCACTAACGGATTCGTCCTCAAAGGTTCACAAACGACCTCTTCAAAGGTTCACTAACGGCCTCATCAACGGATTTCACTAACGGATTCGTCTTCAAAGGTTCACTAACGGCCTCTCCAAAGGTTCACTAGTGGCCTCATCAACGAATTTCACTAACGGATTCGTCCTCAAAGGTTCACTAACGGCCTCTTCAAAGGTTCACTAATGGCCTCATCAACGGATTTCACTAACGGATTCGTCTTTAAAGGTTCACTAACGGCCTCTTCAAAGGTTCACTAACGGCCTCATCAACGGATTTCACTAACGGATTCGTCCTCAAAGGTTCACTAACGGCCTCTTCAAAGGTTCACTAACGGCCTCATCAACGGATTTCACTAACGGATTCGTCTTCAAAGGTTCACTAACGGCCTCTTAAAAGGTTCACTAACGGCCTCATCAACGGATTTCACTAACGGATTCGTCTTCAAAGGTTCACTAACGGCCTCTCCAAAGGTTCACCAACGGCCTCATCAACGAATTTCACTAACAGATTCGTCTCCAAAGGTTCACTAACGGCCTCATCAACGAATTTCACAAACGGATTCGTCTTCAAAGGTTCACTAACGGCCTCTCCAAAGGTTCACTAACGGCCTCATCAACGGATTTCACTAATGGATTCGTCCTCAAAGGTTCACTAACGACCTCATCCAAAGGTTCACTAACGGCCTCATCAACGGATTTCACTAACGGATTCGTCCTCAAGGGTTCACCAACGGCCTCGTTCAAAAGGTTCACTAACGGCCTCATTCAAGATATTCAGCCGGCAGGTTCACCTAACGAATCATGCCACCCCCTCTATCAACAAAAGCCGCTCACACAGGGAGCGCACCACTATCTCTCGCAATTTTAAATTCTTGCTTTCATCGAGTCTTTGCTCTTTTTCTTGGTGATGTCCTCGGCGAGTGTTTTTAACTTTCGTCGACGCGTTTTGCTTTGCAATCCACGTCGCCGAGGGGCTCTGTAGACACCCCGCCTTCGACCGCTCACCCCGATTGCACATATGATCTCGTGTTTCTCCCCATTTTAAGTGTTTCTCGTTAGTTTCTGTTACTTCCGTTAAGTTCCTGACTGACTTCGTTAAGTCCAGGGACTAAACTGAATGACAGGGCTGACTTTCTAGTCCATTCTGTCAAAATTGCCTTATCTGAGTCGCGCGCCTCCGACAGGAGGAGTCAGGCGCGCACGCCTCCCGCCCCCAAAGCAGGAAGCGCGCGCCTCTGGGCGTCAGTTACAGATTTCTGGCCAGGATTCTCTCCCTTGCTCAATTTACAGGATTTTGCCCGGGAAGGATTTCTTGGTGACTGAGTTTAGGCACCAAAAACACCCCTCTTTCACCTATAAAAACCTCCCTTTACCTCCATTTTCAAGGACCGGAAATTGAACTTACAAAAACTATACCAAAACCACTTTCTAAAGGTTCTCCAAGGATCTCATCAAGCAATATTTGAAGGTCTTCAAATTGTAGGTAAAAGTCCATCTTTTCCTTTCTTTTCTACTTCATCTCCTCTCTCTCTTTTACTTTAATCAAAAGTGCAATCACCCAAATCATTTTGGGACATGAATCTAATGATCACCTCATCTCATTGAGGTTGGTTAATGAGTTATCTCCTACATCCCAAACTCTATTTTAAACCCCCCTTTTATGATTTAAAGAAGAAGAAGAAGAACATTATCATTCATGTAGATTTTGATCAAGCAAGACCAACTTTAGTTGGGCGAGATGGGTGTTTCGGTACTTCCCATCTCGTAATCTAACCCCCGGACCTCAAAACAAAGAATCTCTGTTTTCGTAATCAAATTTAGGCTATTATCAATAGGTTTTTCTTATGTTCCTCAAAACATAGGTGGCGACTCTAAACAATCTAAAACAAGTTAGACATCCTAGGATAATTCACCGCTCTAGCCTAAAAGTCGTGGCTCCCCGGGGTATCTACACAATCCCACCTCGACAGCCAAAGGGAGGCCCACGAGGCCGAGATGGAGCTAATGAAAGAAAAGCTCACTAATCTTGCCAAGGGGAAAAGCAAAAATAACGATGACGAATCCGAATGGACCGAAGGTTTGTTCAAAAGTCCTTATGTCAACACCCGCACCAAGAAAGTGGGAGAGCCAAGTTCCGAGAACAATGAGCCCAAAATGGTGGATTCCATCATGGCCTACATCGACCAAAAATTCAATGGGCTCAACATGGGGAAAGGCTCCGACACAAGCCTTTATCAATCATCCATTCTCATGAGTACTATGGCCGCTCTTCCTGATAAGTTCAAGATGCCCGACATAAGGAAATTCAAGGGCAACTCTTGTCCTATGGCTCACATTGAGACTTATATTTGGGCAATGGTTCCGAAAAAGGTCTCCCCCCAAGGTGATGGCTCAATGCTTTCCTCTCACTCTCGAGGGGGCGGAAAAAGATTGGTATGCTACTCTCCCGCTCACTGTCCGTCTTGATTGGGACTCCGCCATGCTTGCCTTCAAGAACCAATACCAAGGCAACACCACTCACCGGCCCACAAGGAAAGAGCTAGAGAACACTACTCAACGAGACCACGAGTCCTTCATCGACTTCACAAGGAGATGGAATGATAAACTCTCCGAGATTGTGGAAAGGCCAAATACCAAGGAGCAAATGGACATCTTTCTCAAATGTCTCAAAATTGATTTCCGCACCCACCTAAGTGGGGCTTGCTATGCGGATTTCTCCCAAATGTATGAGGCGGGGGTCCGAATGGACGAGTTGCTTAAGGAAGTCAAGAAAAGTGCTCCTAGCTACCGCTACAAGGCCGCTTCCAACTCCACAAAAGAGGCCTCGGTCAACGCCATCACTATCGATAAGGGGAATTACAAAAAGGTTCCTCCACCCCAAGGGAAGAAGTCTCGAAATGACCGTGTCTACACGCCTCTCCAAGGCATGACTTAAACCGAAGTTTTCGAAGTCCTCAAAGTAAAGGGTCAAGTCACACCCGTACAAGGGTACCAACCTAAGACGGTCAACCCCAATCATGCTCACCACAAATATTGTGGCTACCACCAATATAGTGGCCACACCACCGAGGAATGCTTCGTTCTCCGCAATGTCATTCAAGATCTCATAGACATGAAAAAATTTCTAGTGACTAATGGCGAACATGTCAATGTAACAGAGATAGGAGAACTCGAGGGGACCACCCATTCAATCCCCAATTGTGAATGGGGGCCCCAATGTTATGAATAAACTTGACAATTCTTGTTATGTTGTAACTTACGATGAGGTAATGAGGGAAGTACTAGAGAATTGGAAAAAGAAGCAAGATGGGAACGTCAACATGCTAACTCGATTCGGTCGAGTCATAGCAAGCAACCCTTCCATTTCTGCACCAAGCTCCTCTTCTCAAAGGCCGCAAGCTCGCGACACTCCCGAAGATCCTCTACTTGTCCAACTCAAGAAAACTCAAGCCAACATCTCTATTTGGGACCTCATCGCATCCTCAAAGAAACACCGAGATCTTGTCATCCGCAATATCGATGATACATCAATTTCTCCTGATACTACTCCCGAGGACCTCACAGCAATGATCAGTCACATTCATTTTGGCAACGTCATCACCTTTGCCGATATGGACCTTCTACCCTTTGGTTCCGACCACAACGAGGCTATTTACCTCAAGGTACGAGCAAGGGGGAGGCCCATCTCAAGAGTCTTAGTGGACGGTGGTTCCGCACTCAACCTCATGCCTGGCAGAATCATGGGCATACTGGGGCTTAAGGATTCCGATTTGAATCCTTCTACTCAAGTAATCCGAGGTTATGACAGCACCGCCCGTACAGTCATGGGCATGATCGAAATAGACATCGAGTTTGGGAGCATGGTCATATCCGTTCCATTCCAAGTGCTTGACATCCCGGCCTCGTTCAACTTGCTTTTGGGTCGACCATGGATTCACAGTTCTAATGCCGTCCCGTCAACTCTGCATCAATGTGTCAAGATCCGAAATGGTGATGAAATAGTGACCGGGCTCGTAAAGAAGGCCGTCGTTATGAGGTCCCTAATCTAAGGCCTTACCACAAGACGTTGAACGTCTATTTTGTCCGCCAAAGGGGAAGACGTTCCATGCATGATCTTTCCCGAGCCATGGGTTAACAATAAGGGTGTCAAAAAGCCCGGTCTCGAAATCTTCTCCGATTGTGAGATCCAAAAATCCGAAAGGGAACCAACTGCTATGTCGCCCCGTGAATGGTGGGGAAGGAAGGTGACTATAGAGTCCGAGACAGATATCATCGTGGGGGAAGAACCGACAGATTTAGCCTCCATGTTCGAAGACCTTGCCATAATGAATGAATGCCAAGTCAACGCCATCCATGACACCTTCATCATGAATAAGACTATCAGTGAGATCCCGCCAAGCTCCGAGCCGATCAACAATTGGTATTCTACGAAAGGGCCCGTGGTATCCGAGGAATTCTTAGTCCAAGAAATGGGTTGCATACCCCGCACAGCAACAAAGGAAGAGCGGCTCACACATACTTTCGAGTCCGAGAGTGTCTCTAATACCCTCACCCAAGAGGATATGGAGGCCATAGCCGAGCGTGTGTTTCCTTTCTTTGCTAATGAAAAATTTGACATTTCTGAGTACCCTGAGATTGCAAATATCATAAATGATGAATTAACTAATAATGAACTTAACGAACAAGTTAATAACGATTCAAATTATGATGAAATAGACCACGAAAACACAATATACTTAAATTAACTTGCTCAACAGGTCCGTAGTCGTGGTGAAAATGGTCCAGGGGCTGACAAAGAATTGCATGTTGTTAATCTGGGTACCGACGAAGAGCCAAGGGAAACTAAGATCGGAAGCTTCTTCAAGGGGGACGACAGAAACAGATTGACTGCACTACTACGGGAGTTCGTGGATGTGTTCCATGGTCATACAAAGACATGTCGGGTTTGGACAGAAAGGTAGCGGAGCACAGAATTCCGTTCAGAGAGGATGCCAAGCCAGTAAAGCAGAAGCTCAGAAAGATCAAGCCAGAATGGTCTCTACAAGTCAAAGAAGAGATCGAGATACTCCTCAGTGTGGGTTTCATCAAGGTTATCGAGTATCCGACATGGTTAGCCAACATCGTGACAATCAGAAAGGCAAACGGCAAGGTTCAAGTTTGTGTGGACTTCCGGGATTTGAACAAAGCTTCCCCGAAAGACGATTTTCCACTCCCTAACATCGACATGCTGGTCGACTCCACTGCTGCCTACGAGGTTCGCTCATTCGTGGATGGGTTCGCTGGGTACAATCAGATTCTCATGACTGAGGAAGATCAACATAAGACAGCCTTCACAACACCGTGGGGTACCTTTTGCTACACAGTCATGCTATTTGGGTTAAGAAACGCTGGGGCTTCCTACCAAAGAGTCGTGACAGACTTGTTCCACAATATGATTCATAAATAAATCGAGGTCTATGTGGACGACATGATCATTCACTCCAAAGGGACCGATGGTCAACATTTAATCGATCTCCGCAAGTTCTTCGAAAGGCTTCGTCAACACAAGATGAGGCTCAACCCTGCAAAGTGCACGTTCGGGGTTATCCGAGGCAAAGTCCTTGGTTATATGGTCACTGAAGGGGGAATTGAAGTAGATCCTTCAAAGCAATCATTGACATGCCTCCTCCAAAGACGCAGAAAGAGATCAAAGGTTTCATGGGAAGACTGCAATACATCAGTCGGTTTGTGCACCAACTCACTTCCATGTGCGAGCCAATCTTCAAGCTACTCAGGAAGAATATGGCTTTAGAATGGACCGACGCGTGCCAAGAAGCCTTCGCCCAAGTGAAGCATTACTTGACGTGCCCTCCTGTTCTAGTTCCGCCGCACAAGGAGAAGCCTCTTTTGCTCTATCTCACTGTCAATGATGAAGCCCTAGGGGCTATGTTAGCACAAGAGCAACGAGAGTCCACAAAGGAGAATGCCATTTATTTTGTCAGTCGCCGATTCCAACGAGGCGAAAAGAACTACTCTGTCTTAGATAAGTCATGTGCAGCATTGGTTTGGGTTACTCAAAAGCTCAAACACTATATGGAAGCTTTTCCGATCAAGCTAGTAGCAAAGGTGGACCCGCTCCGCTACATCTTCGAGAAGCCTTTCATGTCAACAAGAATAGCCAAATGGTACTTCATGCTCGCCGGCTATGATATCACTTACGTCACACTAAAATCCGTCAGTGGGAATGTCGCGACCCCGACCCCGCGGGCCCGAAGTACGCGAGCTGGACGTCGACTTAAACAATAAACTCTAAAATAATGAAGATAAAAATTTTCCTTTTATACCAAAAGATGATAACATGAAGTTTTGAAATCCAACTAGAACAACAAAATATAAACTAGTGTGAGCTCCATAAGCTTACACCCAAAATAATAAAATATACAAATTCTAATGACGTCAAGTTTGGTACAACTATTCTCAAAAGGTTACACATTTATATAATGTAAACCCACCAATAACAACTTGCCCCAAAAGCTCAACCCTCGCGACGTCCTCCTCGTGATCAGCGAGTCTAAACCTTTCCTCCTGGGGGGTTAAGGAAAAACAAAGATAAAAGAAAGGGGGTGAGATAAATCTCAATAAGTTACTAATGCAACTACATGACATGCTATGATGCAATAAACAATAAACAATAATAAATATCACTTAGCACATAGCATTTATCAATTAACAGATAGCAGCGGAAATAAACAATTAACAAAGGATATTAGCCAAGGTTTCCCAACTGATATAACCAAATAAAGGTCGCTGCGCAGCTTCAATAATCAACAATCAACATCTTCATAGTAGCATGAAAGCTTGAAGAGAAAACCCCCGGTACCGGAACCAATAACAAAGTAACGTGCCACAAAGGGCGGGAGCCATGCCACAAAGTCATGCTCCAAAACGTGTAGCTAGAATACTCACAAAAGGAGCTAGCTCATCCCATCCAAGGCCAATCTGGATGAGGAAAGAAGGACCAATGGGCGATGCTATACTGGACTTGGCTTGTGCCATTATAGCATTATCCATTGCCTGACTCGATACACAAATAACCAGCTGGACTTTCAATTGAAAGCTAAGTAATAAACACTAGCTTAAATAAACCACGACTGATTCCAAAGTAGGGAATCTTTATCAAGAAGTCACCAAGAAAGTGAAATGAACCAACAACACACAATTAAAGTGTTCCAATGATCTCAACAATGATAACACAATTACCATATCACATTTAATCGCAAAGTATCCAGTTAACTCAAGCACACAACCAAAACTATTCACTCATCTCGAAGAGCTCGAGGAGAGCTTTAAAACGATAGCTTATACACCTAAAACGGAGTCCGGATGAGGGAGTTATGAACTATCGAAGATTGTCTACAAAAGGTACAAGAGGATGAAGCTCAGGACTTGTACAGCGGAGGGGGCGCACGCTCGCGTGGAAAGGGTGCGCGCACCCTAGGTGATCAGAAGGTTCTTTTAAAAAGGGCCAGGGGTGCGCACGCCCCATGGCATCAGAAGGTTTTTGAGTTTTGAAACAAAGAGGGAGCGCACGCCCTCAAGAAAATGGTGCGCGCGCCCTTCAAGATCAGAAGGTTTGATTACCAAAGGGCATAAGGGTGAGAACGCCCTCAAGAAAATGGTGCGCGCGCCCCCTTGCCCGGAGGGGCAATTTCCGGCCAAAATTCTGGGTTTCTTCCATTTTCAACCCAAATCTTCACCATTTCTAACACTACTCAAACCCAACTTCTAATAAGCATACAAACGAACCAAAGTCACTTATAAGTGGAAAAGAGACTCATCTAACAACATTTACACCACCCAATCCAAGATTTCTAACCCAACATCAACTTCTCACAAAATTATCAAACAAATAGAAATAAATTCAAAACTCATCCAAGATTGCAATAAATAGTAACAATAACATCACACAACCATTGATGAACATTTTTGCATAAAAATGGGGGAAAGTAAACTTACTCGGATTTCTCAAAGTTGACGGAACTCGAATATTCTTAGCTCCCTACGATCCTATCGACGATCCAAGCACATTTCATAAAATGAGCACTAAGAAAAGATGAGAGGAAGAGGATGAAAATGAAGAGAGAAGGGAGAGAGAAATATTACCTTTCTTGGAGAGAGAGAGAGAGAGAGAGAGTTGCTGGGAATGGAGTAGGGTGAGGGGGAGGTGAGGGAGAAGAGAGGGAGTAGGGAGAATTATTTTGAAAAACTTACAGTTAGACCCCCTCCCCACTAACTACACAACTCTAATATTTTCTACTAACAACTAAGACCAAATAATACTACACTAGCACAAATGGCCCAAATAAAATGCTAGGCATAAATTATTATAACACTTAAAATGCACACATAAATTATTAATTAAATAATAATTTAAACAATTAAATAAGAAATAAATAAATAATTAAATATTTATTATTAGAAAATAGAGACGGGTTTTCGGGTCGTGACATTCACTCCCCCTTAAAGAAAATTCGACCCGAATTTTAACGAGACTTACCCGAATTAAAAAGCCATGGATATTTACGCTTCATCTCCTCTCGAAGCTCCCAAGTCGATTCCTCAACATTGTGATTCTTCCAAAGGACTCTAACCAACGCAATGCTCTTGTTCCTCAACTCTTGGACTTTGGCATCTAAAATCCGAACCGGTCGTTCCTCGTAAGTCATGTCGGGCTCTATATCCTCCGGTACCCTCGGTAACACGTGAGATGGATCATGAACATACTTCCGGAGCATTGAAACGTGAAAAACATTATTTAACCAGTCCAAAGAAGATGGTAACGCAAGACGATATGCTAGAAGTCCCACTTTCCCCAAAATCTCAAACGGTCCAACAAACCTCGGAGCTAATTTACCCTTCTTCCCGAACCTTCGAATGCCCACTTTCGGAGATACATTTAAGAACACGAAGTCTCTGGTCTGAAAATTAAGATCACGTCTTCGGTGGTCGGCGTAGCTCTTCTGTCGACTCTGGGCTGTTTTCAGTCGATCCCGAATAATCTTAACCTTTTCCACCGAGTCCTGAACCATGTCAACACCCCAAAGTTTTTCTTCCCCAACCTCGTCCCAACAAATAGGTGACTGGCATTTCCTCCCATACAAAGCCTCATACGGTGCCATCTGTATACTCGACTGATAACTATTATTGTAGGCGAACTCTACAAGCGGTAGATGTGTATCCCACGAATCTGGAAAGTCAACTGTGCAAGCCCGTAACATATCCTCGAGAATCTGAATGGTTCTTTCAGACTGACCGTCAGTCTGAGGATGAAATGCGGTGCTAAACCTCAAATTGGTACCCAAAGCCTTCTGCAACGCTTGCCAAAATCGGGATGTAAACCTGGGATCTCTGTCTGACACAATACTAACTGGAACACCATGTAATCTGACAATCTCATGAATATACAAATTCGCAAGTTTCTCCATCGAATAGGAAATGTCAATGGGTAAGAAATGAGAAGATTTAGTCAACCTGTCCACAATCACCCAAACTGCATTGAACCTCCTTCAAGTCCTGGGTAGTCCGTGTTGGTAGTGGTGCCCTAGGCACGTTTAATAAACGTTGTAATTGTTATCATTTATTTCATATCAATAAAGAAATGTTTTGATTATTATTATTGTTCATGTTTACTTATAATAATCTCCGTCCCTAGTACTTGTTAAGCACTAGTATAAAGGCTAAATGATCATGGGATGATCATGTTAGATTTATGGGTACTTGTTTGGAACAAGGTACTGGACATGACCCGCTGTATGAGATTTATGTCATGGTCTATGTCGAACATATATCTCATATTAGTTATGTCATTCGAATCCTTAGACATGAAGTTATTATAGTCTTCCACTTGATGAAGATTATGTTTGACATATTCAAACACTACCTTTAACCGGGTAGTTATAAAGGGTATGATTGGCATGGTCGGATTCACGTAGGGAAGAATAATAAGCTAAATGGATTTGTCCTTCTACGGAGAGATGTCAAGCTTGGGCCTCTCGTAGGAATGATGTTGATGAAATGTTCGCCCGGACTCAAATGAATTGATTGGATCAATGTCATTTGGATTATCAACATATTCGGAATCGTGAAAGTATTGAACAAAAACAAGTTGACTGTTTGACCATGACTTGTGTTCAATGACATCGTGGACAAAGGGATTATGACATGTTCTAAAAGGAATGCGAACTTGTATCTAGTTATACTATTTGGGTAGGTATGACGGTTTGCTAGAACCTAATCATATCTTATCGTTTCATGTTTGAACCCATTGCCAACTTAGTATAATCCTAGAGGGTCACACACAATAGAACGAATCTTTAAAAGGACTAAAAAGGAATTTATCAGCTTTTCTGGTCTAGTGGGCGACCGCCGAAAAGGCACTGGGCGACCGCCCAAAGTTGGGCGACCGCACAGCCAATTTTTGGCGACCGCACAGTACTGTCGGCTGGCACTTTCCTAATTCGATTTGGAATGTCTTTTGACACAAGGTTCCTATTTAGAATAGGGCTTGCTTGTGTATAAAAGGATGATTTCGGCCAGAACTTCAGCCATAGCCTTTTGTGAGTCTCCAAAGAGTTTGAGAGAGGTTTTATTTTGTTTTAAGACATCCTTGGTTGAAGAACAAAATAATACACAAAAGAAAAATTCCATATAGTCATATCAATTGTGAAAGTGTGTTTCATAGTTGTTGGTCTAGCAACCAAGATCAAGAAGTGTTCTTGATATTCGTTCGTGGTGTGGATACGCTAGAGAGTGAAGCTCATCATCTTCAAAGTTCGTGTTCGTGCTTTCTTCGTGATCAAGCTTCAATATCTCCACCAAGTTTAAAGACCAAATTCAAAGTCATCAAGGGTTAGTTTTTCCTCTATTCATGTTATGATATTTGATTTAATCATATGAATGGATCTATGGGCTTTGGGTTTCAAAATTATAAATGCTAAATTCCGCTGCGCATGTGTCTTAGAAACCCAACAGTCCGGTTACAAAATCTATCGTAATGTGTTCCCACTTCCACTTGGGGATCTCAAGAGGTTGAAGTAGACCTGCGGGTCTCTGATGCTCTGCTTTAACTTGTTGACAGGTCAAACACTTCGATACATAATCTGCAATCTCCCTTTTCATGTTAATCCACCAAAATTGTCGTTTTAAATCCTGATACATCTTCGTACTCCCGGGATGAATGGTATACCGGGATTTGTGACCCTCATCAAGAACTCGCTGTTTAATCTCACCAATATCCGGCACACACAATCTGCTACGGTAAGTCAACACTCCCTCAGAGTCAAGCTGGAAATCCACATACTGTCTATCCCGAGCATTATCCATAATCTTCTTCAACTCTGGGTCATCCTTCTGAGCATATTTTATTTGTTGAACTAGGGTCGGAGATACCCTAATATTCGCAAAAATCGCCCCACGTCTCGATTCGCGAGGACTCCAATCTCGAACATCCTCTAGCAATTTCCATTCACGAATCATCATTGATGCCACATAAAAATTTCGACTGATCGCATCAGCTACTACATTTGCTTTACCCGGATGGTACGAAATGGTGCAATCATAATCTTTTAAAAGCTCCATCCACCTACGCTGCCGGTTGTTCAATTCCTTTTGAGAAAAGAGGTATTTCAAACTCTTGTGATCGGTAAAAATCTCAAACTTCGCTCCATATAGGTAATGCTTCCACTTATGCAATGCAAAGACTATCGCAGCCAACTCCATATCATGAGTAGGGTAATTCTGTTCACTAGGGGTCAACTTCCTCGAAGCATAAGCAATTACTTTCCCATTCTGCATCAAAACACAACCCAAACCCTTTTTCGAAGCATTACTGTAAATCACTAAGTCGTCATTTCCATTCGGTAACGCAAGAATAGGAGCCGTAGTTAATCTCTTCTTTAATTCATCAAAGCTACTTTGACATTTTTCATTCCACACAAACGGTACATCCTTCCGGGTCAACTGAGTCATCGGAGTAGCAATTCTCGAAAACCCTTCTATAAACCTTCTGTAATATCCAGCTAAACCCAGAAAACTTCTGATCTCGGTCACTGTCTCGGGTCTCTTCCAATCCACTATGGCTTCTATCTTTGAGGGGTCCACCGAAATCCCATCTTTAGAAATCACATGACCCAGAAATGACACTTTCTCAAGCCAGAATTCGCATTTACTAAACTTCGCAAACAACTGCTCCCTCGCAAGAATGGATAAAACTGTCCTCAAGTGTTGCTCGTGCTCCTCTCGAGATTTAGAGTAGACAAGAATGTCGTCGATGAAGACCACCACAAACGAATCAAGATAAGGATGGAAAACCTGGTTCATCAAATCCATAAATACGGCAGGCGCGTTAGTCAATCCAAACGGCATAACCAAGAACTCGTAATGACCATAGCGAGTGCGAAAGGCAGTGTTCGAAATATCCTCCGATCGAATCTTCAACTGATGGTACCCACTCCTCAAATCAAGTTTAGAAAACACAACGGACCCTTGAAGCTGATCAAATAAATCATCAATGTGAGGTAGAGGATACTTGTTCTTCACTGTAACCTGATTCAACTTTCGGTAATCGATACACAATCTCAAAGAACCGTCTTTCTTCCGCACAAACAAAACCGGTGCTCCCCACGGGGAAACACTAGGGCGGATAAACCCCCGATCAAGCAACTCTTGCAACTGAACCTTTAATTCCTTCAACTCTGCGGGAGCCAACCTATACGGTGCCTTTGAAATCGGAGCTGTACCCGGAAAAAGGTCTATACAAAACTCTATCTCACGATCAGGAGGCATATCATATTCAGAAGAGAAAACATCGGGAAATTCCCTAACTACCCGAACACTCTCCAAACTAGGGGATTCTTTCCTAGTATCAAGCACACTAGCCAAGTATCCCTCGCAACCACGGTGCAATAATCTCCTAGCTTTCACATAGGAAATCATACGAATATTCCTACCCAAAGGCATAGCCTCAAAAACAAATTTAGGCATATTGGGAATAGAAAAAGTAACAACTTTCCTACGACAATCGACAGAAGCATGAAACTTGCTCAACCAATCCATACCCAAAATAACATCAAAGTCTTGAATTGGAAGGACTACCAAGTCCGCACACAAGACACGACCACATATAAGCACATCACAAGCACGAAATACTCTATCAGTCGCCAAACACTCTCCCATAGGAGTTGACACCTCTAACACATAGGTCAAAGACTCAGATGCAGCATTTAATAAAGAAGCATATTGCACAGAAATGTAAGAATGAGATGATCCTGGATCTACTAACGTACGCGCGCTCACATTAGATATAGAAACAATACCTCCAATCACAGAGGGATCATCTGCCTGATGCTGATTCATTGCAAACAGTTTTCCTTGGACCTTGGCCTTTCCCGTAGCATCCCTTTTCTGACCATGTGGAGCACCAGCTCCTAACCCAGTCGGTTGACCTCTGAATCTCGGGCAATCCTTCACAAAATGCTCCAACTGCCCATAGTTAATACATTTCCCCTGTTTCTTCCAACACTGGTCCTCCGAGTGTCCTCCCCTTTGGCAATATGAACAGAGACTCCTATTTTGGTTCCCTTGGTTCCCGGAAGTGGTGCCCGGGTTCCTTGGGATTGGTTGCCCTCGGAACTGAGATTGTCCCCCAAAACTACCTCGGTTATATGAACGGGATTGTGGCTTGCTCTGCCCTCCTTGCTTGCTAGGGTTAGCTACCTCGGTCTTCCTCTTATGTTCCCTAATATCTTGCTCTATAAGATAGGCACGGTCTACCGCATCCTGGAATGTCACAATCCTCTGGGCTATAAGCTGAGTCCGGATAGAAGTCTTCAAACCGCGGATGAACCTCATGGCTTTCTGCTCCTCAGTCCTCACAAGATAGTCACAATACCAGGCTAATTCTATGAACTTAGCCGAGTACTGAGCTATAGACAACAAACCTTGCTCCAAGTTGAGAAGCTCGATCTCCTTTCGGTTTTGATCCACTACCGGAATAAAATGCTCTTTGAACTTCCGCACAAACAATTCCCATTCATACACTGTATGGGTATCATCCCAACTCTCTTTAACTCCTTTCCACCAATGCTCGGCGGCCCCAACCAATTTATAAGCCGCAAACCGGACCCTATCCTCGTCCATGCACCCAAACACATCATAAATTTTCTCCATAGACTCAACCCATAGTTCGGCCTTCTTCACATCGGGCTCACCATCGAACTCTGTCGGTTTCAGTTTCAAGAATTGCTCCAAACCATATCGGGGTGGTGGTGCTTGCTCTACTCTCGGTCCTTGGTCATGAATTGCCTTCATGGCCGCCTCAAACATGCCTTGGAACATTTTGATTCTGAGCCCCACTAGAACCTTCACCCGTTCTTCTTCTAGCCATTGAGAACAATTAACTGCATAAAACATCAACCGTTACTCACTCCGAACACAACTACCCTCCTAGGTCATACTAGTCCACCTAGACTTATACTTAGAGCTAAACCATAGCTCTGATACCAACTGTCGCGACCCCGACCCCGCGGGCCCGGAGTACGCGAGCTGGACGTCGACTTAAACAATAAACTCCAAAATAATGAAGATAAAAATTTTCCTTTTATACCAAGAGATGATCACATGAAGTTTTGAAATCCAACTAGAACAACAAAATATAAACTAGTGTGAGCTCCATAAGCTTACACCCAAAATAATAAAATATACAAATTCTAATGACGTCAAGTTTGGTACAACTATTCCCAAAAGGTTACACATTTATATAATGTAAACCCACCAATAACAACTTGCCCCAAAAGCTCAACCCTCGCGACGTCCTCCTCGTGATCAGCGAGTCTAAACCTTTCCTCCTGGGGGGGGGGTTAAGGAAAAACAAAGATAAAAGAAAGAGGGTGAGATAAATCTCAATAAGTTACTAATGCAACTACATGACATGCTATGATGCAATAAACAATAAACAATAATAAATATCACTTAGCACATAGCATTTATCAATTAACAGATAGCAGCGGAAATAAACAATTAACAAAGGATATTAGCCAAGGTTTCCCAACTGATATAACCAAATAAAGGTCGCTGCGCATCTTCAATAATCAACAATCAACATCTTCATAGTAGCATGAAAGCTTGAAGAGAAAACCCCCGGTACCGGAACCAATAACAAAGTAACGTGCCACAAAGGGCGGGAGCCATGCCACAAAGTCATGCTCCAAAATGTGTAGCTAGAATACTCACAAAAGGAGCTAGCTCATCCCATCCAAGGCCAATCTGGATGAGGAAAGAAGGACCAATGGGCGATGCTATACTGGACTTGGCTTGTGCCATTATAGCATTATCCATTGCCTGACTCGATACACAAATAACCAGCTGGACTTTCAATTGAAAGCTAAGTAATAAACACAAGCTTAAATAAACCACCACTGATTCCAAAGTAGGGAATCTTTATCAAGAAGTCACCAAGAAAGTGAAATGAACCAACAACACACAATTAAAGTGTTCCAATGATCTCAACAATGATAACACAATTCCCATATCACATTTAATCGCAAAGGATCCAGTTAACTCAAGCACACAACCAAAACTATTCACTCATCTCGAAGATCTCGAGGAGAGCTTTAAAATGATAGCTTATACACCTAAAACGGAGTCCGGATGAGGGAGTTATGAACTATCGAAGATTGTCTACAAAAGGTACAAGAGGATGAAGCTCAGGACTTGTACAGCGGAGGGGGCGCACGCTCGCGCGGAAAGGGTGCGCGCACCCTAGGTGATCAGAAGGTTCTTTCAAAAAGGGCCAGAGGAGGGTGCGCGCGCTCGCGAGAAAAGGGTGCGCACGCCCCATGGCATCAGAAGGTTTTTGAGTTTTGAAACAAAGAGGGAGCGCACGCCCTCAAGAAAATGGTGCGCACTCCCTTCAAGATCCGAAGGTTTGATTACCAAGGGGCATAAGGGTGCGCACGCCCTCAAGAAAATGGTGCACGCGCCCCCTTGCCCGGAGGGGCAATTTCCGGCCAAAATTCTGGGTTTCTTCCATTTTCAACCCAAATCTTCACTATTTCTAACACTACTCAAACCCAACTTCTAATAAGCATACAAACGAACCAAAGTCACTTATAAGTGGAAAAGAGACTCATCTAACAACATTTACACCACCCAATCTAAGATTTCTAACCTAACATCAACTTCTCACAAAATTATCAAACAAATAGAAATAAATTCAAAACTCATCCAAGATTGCAATAAATAGTAACAATAACATCACACAACCATTGATGAACATTTTTTCATAAAAATGGGGGAAAGTAAACTTACTCGGATTTCTCAAAGTTGACGGAACTCGAATATTCTTAGCTCCCTACGATCCTATCGACGATCCAAGCACATTTCATAAAATGAGCACTAAGAAAAGATGAGAGGAAGAGGATGAAAATGAAGAGAGAAGGGAGAGAGAAATATTACCTTTCTTGGAGAGAGAGAGAGAGAGAGAGAGAGTTGCTGGGAATGGAGTAGGGTGAGGGGGAGGTGAGGGAGAAGAGAGGGAGTAGGGAGAATTATTTTGAAAAACTTACAGTTAGACCCCCTCCCCACTAACTACACAACTCTAATACTTTCTACTAACAACTAAGACCAAATAATACTACACTAGCACAAATGGCCCAAATAAAATGATAGGCATAAATTATTATAACACTTAAAATGCACACATAAATTATTAATTAAATAATAATTTAAACAATTAAATAAGAAATAAATAAATAATTAAATATTTATTATTAGAAAATAGAGACGGGTTTTCGGGTCGTGACAGGGAAAGTGTTCAGTGACCAGCTTGCCGAATTCCCGTGTGACGAAGTGAAGGGGGAAGACGTACAGTTCCCCGACGAGCATTTAATTTGTACTGCAACCGAGGAAAATAAGTGGCAACTTTTTTTCGACGGCGCCGCCAATAAACACGGTTTTGGCATAGGAGTATTGCTTGTCGATCCAAAAGACATCTACACTCCCATTGCCATCCGTCTGGAATTTGAAGCTACCAACAACATTGCTGAGTACGAAGCATGCATAGCAGGGCTCGAAGCAGCTCTCGAAAGAAACATCACGGAACTAGAAGTATTCGGCGACTCTTTGCTCCTTATCAATCAGCAATCGGGTAAATGGTGAATCCAAGACCCGACCCTCCAACAGTATGGTCAGCACCTTGAAGAATTGGTTGGACAATTCCAAGAGATCACTTTCAACTACCTGCCAAGGGATACAAATCGCTTCGCCGATTCACTGGCCACCATAGCTTCATTAGTCGAAATGCCCAAAGGGAAAATGGTGAAGCCTTTCAAAATTGCCCGAAGGAACAGTCCGGCGTACTGCATGAGTATCGAGATCAACGAGGTTCAAACAAACTCTCCGTGGTATTCGGATATCATGAATTTCCTCAAAGATGGCACTTATCCCGAGAATAGCAATAAGAAGTCTCAAGCGGCTCTGCAAAGGCTAGCCTCTCGGTACGTACTGATTGGAGACCGAGTCTACAAAAGACACCACGATGGGATCAATCTCTTATGCGCCAATGAGACCGAAGCTCAAGAGATAATGTGTGAAGTGCACGAAGGAGAGTGTGGACCCCACATGAATGGGTTTATGCTGGTCAAGAAGATACTCCGCATTGGTTACTATTGGAGCACTATGGAACGAGACTGTATCGTGAAAGTCAAAAGGTGTGCCAAGTGCCAATTCCATGCTAATCTACAACATGCTCCACCCTCACAACTTTACAACATGGTCACACCTTGGCCTTTCTCTTGTTGGGGGATAGACATCATCGGTAAAGTCCATCCTGCCAGAAGCAATGGGCAGTCATTCCTCCTAGTGGCTGTCGACTACCTCACAAAGTGGGTCGAAGCACAAGCCTATCGGACCCTCAACGCCAAGAAAGTGGCCGAATTTGTAAAGATTAATATCATGTGCCGATACGGCGTGCCTCATGAAATCATTTCCGACAACGGCTCTCACTTTGAGAAGGAAATGGATGCACTTTTGGTAGAATATAAGATCACCAAACACAAGTCATCTCCTTACCGTCCCCAAGCAAATGGCGCGGTTGAAGCAGTAAATAAGACCATCGAGACCATCATCAAGAAAATGGCCTCAACAGGAAGGGATTGGCCCGAGAAGCTACCATTAGCATTGTGGGGCTACCGCACATCAATACGATCAGCAACAGGAGAAACTCCGTATGCATTAGTCTATGGTTCTGAAGCCGTGCTCCCAATCGAACTTGAAGTCCCATCTCTAAGGGTCCTCCTCGAGAATCAAGTCAACGAGGTCGACTGGATGCAAAGTCGATATGAACAGCTAGCCTTACTCGACGAGAAAAGGCTAAGAGCACTCGAACGCACAAGGGCGTATCAGCAAAGGAGGCAAGAGCTTTCAACAAAAAGGTGAAGCCTCAAAACATCAATGTGGGAGATTTGGTCTTAAGACAACATCCTCCTAACACCATGAATCCCCTGGGGAAATGGGGACCCCGATGGATCGGTCCGTACGTGGTCAAAAAGATACTAAGCGGCGGTACAGTCCGACTCGTGGATTTAGATGGTGACCAGCTGCCAAAGGAGGTCAACCTCGACAAGCTCAAGAGGTTCTATGCTTAATAAACAAAGACCATAAAAAAAAAAAAAAAAAAAAAAAAAAAATCGCTCGCTAGGTTAAAAACCCGCAAGGGCTGCCTAGGCAAAAATTAGAGCACGTGCAAAAAAGAAGCCCGCTAGATTGAAAACCCGAAAGGGCGGTCTAGGCAAAAAACAGGGTGCAAAAAAAAAAAAAAAAATGATCTTTGTTTGTTTGAACTACGGAGACCTGAGCCTCCCAAATGGAGGAACGTAGGCAACCTTCGGGTGCGGTCTAAAACATATCAAAAATACCCAATTCACTTCAAATAACAAGATGCAATTTTTATTCATTCAATGAATTATTCAAGCCATTACAATGTATTTATTGAGCAACAAAAGACATCAAAACATTAAATCCTAAAACAAAGTGGTCTAATTGCAATCTCTTAGGGTACTAAGAAAAGTCCAATTTTCTCTTAGCCTTCAAAGGACCACCCGATCGTCTCTCAATCCTATTCTTCTTGGATAGCGGAGGAGCATTGATACGCACCGAAACCTTCTGTGTTGCGGCACATCTCCTAGCATAAAAGTCATCCAAAGGAGTACCGAAAGGGTCAGCGAGAATGTTACTCGAATCAGCAGCAGCCTCCCTATATCTCAAAGCGCTGCTAGGCTCAAAACCCTTTCCCAACAACTCGGCACGAAGCACATCGACCCAAGTGATGCCACAGTAAAAGGTGCCAAACAAATAATCCAAGTAGCTCTCTGGAAGGAAGACACTCCCCCGATGCAGAGGAGCAAAAGCCCAACGGTTGCGATTATCTCCCCAAGCCGACTGAAGCTCACTCGAGAAGTCCGAACCCATGTAAGCAACTGGACGAAGCATTCCGTCCCTCGGAAAAGGAATTATCTGTTGGCAACCAAACTGCCGCAAAACCCGCTCTGGCTGGTAAAATGAAGAATCTCTCAAGCCGGGTACAACCACGTGCTGAAAACCAAGAGTCCATTCCACAAAAGGACGAAGACCCCAAGAAGGAGGGCACCACTCAATATCAACGGTTACCCGAGAGGCAAAGAATTTCTTCTAACCATCTTCAGATAAATCCCGGATCAACAGCTTCCTCCTATGAACAGCAAAAGGAGACAAATCACCATCCGGGGAATAAATCTTGAAGTGTTCTCGGAGCCATATGGTTAAGAGCAAAGGGCTTCCCTGACACATCTTGTCCGTCCTATGTAACTCATCAAGGCCGTGCAACGTCTCCCCTACAATAAGAGGGATTATACTAAATTGTTGCTCCTTGGCTTGCAAAATAATCTCAGCCAACTGCACATCCGCAGTCCCGGAGGGTGTAACAAAAAGTACTTCACTAAAGAGACAAGCGGCCATGGCATTCCTCTTGAAAGATTGAACCACCGGATCCTCCGAGTGTAAACTGAAGAACATCGGCAACTCAGTTATGTCAATCACAGTACCGTGCAACATCTTCCTCACGTCCTCAACAGGGAGATTCAGTGACTCAACCCAAGAGTCAATGGCACCACGGTGATATTTAGGGACGGCAATCCGACCGGACAAAGGCATGCCAAGGATGGCCCCGAAATCATCAACAGTCGGCACCATTTCATTAGCTGAAAAGTTGAAGGTATGGCTATCGCAATCCCAGAAAGCCGTGGCAGCTCTCAACAAATCCCAATCCGGCTTCAACGTCCGCAAAGTGAAAAGAATTCGGAACCCAAAGTCTTTAATGAAGGCCTTCTTGGGATGGGTCTTGAAAGAATACACAAAAGTGCCCAAGTCCTTTTCATAACCACTAACAACCTTGGCATCAAGAATAAAAGAATTGGAAGCCATGGAAAATGTTGATCACAAGCAAAGTTGAGCAATAATATGATGTTCAAAAATGGCAGAAAGGAGCTGTGAGAATCAAGTGGTCGAACAGAAGATGATATTATAGCTGTTGGGGGTTCTTTTGGCCAGCAAATGTCAAGCCCGGAATTCCGCCTCCCAGACGCGCGCGCCACCCGCCAGCGGTCTGAAATACGCGCGCGTCCCAAGCCTACAGAGGAAAGCGCGCGTCTCCCATGTCTAGATCACTTCAGAAAAGGCCTTGTCAGAAATCTCCAGCCTAAATCAAGACACAACCCCGGTCCTCGGACACCCAGTTGGACACACCTTCCTCTGGTCCGCCCTTAAGGCATGTCAAAGATTGAAAGTAGGATAGAAAATCCCACTCAAAAGTAGGCTGTCCTTCTCCAGATTCCGAACTCCCTAAGTTCTGTCATGGGTGCCATACCCCCCCCCCTCAAGAGTCAATCTCAACATTTCATCCCCAGCAGGAACATTCTTTTGGTCGCGGTCAACTGTGCCCGCACCCCACAAGTCAAAAAGTCAAGTGTGACTCCAAGTGGCATGCGACTTCAAAGAAATATTTCAGCAACGAATTTCACTAACGGATTCGTCAACAAAGGTTCACCAACGGCCTCTCCAAAGGTTCACCAACGGCCTCTACAAGGGTTCACTAACGGCCTCATCAACGGATTTCACTAACGGATTCGTCTTCAAAGGTTCACCAACGGCCTCTACAAGGGTTCACTAATGGCCTCATCAACGGAATTCACTAACGGATTCTTCTTCAAAGGTTCACCAACGGCCTCTACAAAGGTTCACTAATGGCCTCTTCCATGGTTCACTAACGGCCTCATCAACAGATTTCACTAACGGATTCGTCTTCAAAGGTTCACCAACGGCCTCTACAAAGGTTCACTAACGGCCTCTTCCAAGGTTCACTAACGGCCTCATCAACGGATTTCACTAACGGATTCGTCCTCAAAGGTTCACTAACGGCCTCCTCAAAGGTTCACTAACGGCCTCTTCAAAGGTTCACCAACGGCCTCTCCAAAAGGTTCACTAACGGCCTCGTTCAAAAGGTTCACTAACGGCCTCATTCAACATATTCAGCCGGCAGGTTCACCTAACGGATCATGCCACCCCCTCTATCAACAAAATCCGCTCACACAGGGAGCACACCACTATCTCTCGCAATTTTAAATTCCTGCTTTCATCGAGTCTTTGCTTTTTCTTGGTGATGTCCTCGGCGGGTGTTTTTAACTTTCGTCGACGCGTTTTGCTTTGCAATCCACGTCGCCGAGGGGCTCTGTAGACACCCCGCCTTGGACCGCTCACCCCGATTGCACATTTGATCTTGTGTTTCTCCCCATTTTAAGTTGTTTCTCGTTAGTTTCTGTCACTTCCGTTAAGTTCCTGACTAACTTCGTTAAGTCCAGAGACTAAACTGAATAACAGGACTGACTTTCTAGTCCATTCTGTCAAAATTGCCTTCTCTGAGTCGCGCGCCTCCGACAGGAGGATCCAGACGCACGCGCCTCCCGCCCCCAAAGCAGGAAGCGCGCGCCTCTGGGCGTCGGTTACAGATTTCTGGCCAGGATTCTCTCCCTTGCTCAATTTACAGGATTTTGCCCGGGAAAGATTTCTTGGTGACTGAGTTTTGGCACCAAAAACATCTCTCTTTCACCTATAAAAACCTCCCTTTACCTCCATTTTCAAGGGACCGGAAAACGTTGACCTTGACCTTGGACCTTTGGCTCTCAATCTCATATTGCAACAAACCAAATTTCCTACTTTCAAAGCATTTTCCAAAGGATTTCTTCAAGTAATTCAACAAGAAGTTTTTGAAGTCTCTTGAAGTCTAGGTAAAGCTATTTCTTTCCCCTTCTCAACTTCATCTCTTTTCTCTTTCTTTTTTGTATTATCAAAGTGCAATCACCCAAATCATTTTGGGACATGACTCTAATGATCACCTCATCTCATTGAGGCCGGTTAAAGAGTTATCTCCTACATTCCAAACTCTATTTTAAAACCCCTTTTTATGATTTAATGAAGAAGAAGAAGAACATTTATCATTCATGTAGATTTTGATCAAGCAAGACCAACTTTAGTTGGGCAAGATGGGTGTTTCGGTACTTCCCATCTCGTAATCTAACCCCCGAACCTCAAAACAAGGAATCTCTGTTTTCGTAATCAAACTTAGGCTATTATCAATAGGTTTTTCTTATGTTCCTCAAAACATAGGTGGCGACTCTAAAAACAAGTTAGATATCCTAGGATAACTCGCACTCTCTAGCCTCGAGCCGTGGGCTCCCCCGGGGTATCTACAACGCCCAATTAAGTCTAACCATTTTAAACATATAGTTTATGTGTCCCGCTAGGGCGTGCCCACATTGTCTATCTTGCTCATTCATAAATAAATTTAATGCACCTCGCTAGGGCGAATCTACATTAAAATCACTTATGTATTAACAAGTGTTTTAATCATGGCATGGCAATAAAAGACTTAAAACTTTTCTTTGAAGGTTCATCACATATAGCATATAACACATTTATGAGCACATAATATAAACATGTTACACATCAAGTTTAGTCACTAAATTAATCTTTATTAATTTAAGCATAATATTTATGTGTCATTAGTTTCTCTATAATTATGAGGATTGAGACTATTTCAACTCCGGTTATCATCTCCAAATAAAGACAACAAGAAGTGAGGCCGAAACTAAGCCATATGGCATCCACAATTCCGCATTAATTCAAGAAACCAAGAAATTAGTCCATGTGGCCGAAACTAAGCAATAGATGGTCTCGATGAACGTAGGCCAATTGCATCCACAATTCCACATGGATCTCCAAACTTTGAATCAAGAACTTTGTTTCTCAATTTTAGCAATTATGAACTCTTCATAATTCTAACTTCGTTTTATCTTTGAAACTTTGATTGCGATCAATTTTGGGAAACACAATCTCGATGAACGGAGATTAGCCATCCAAAACTTGAACCAATCTAGGAATCACAAGACTAAAACAAATAGGAAAATCAAACCCCAAAATCCACACACAAACCAACTACCCAAAACCCATTCCAGATCAGCAAGTCTGGACTGGTTCTGTTATTGGTTTTGTTGAATTTATCGAAAATTCCATATTCAGATTTTAACCAAAATCAGAACAGATTCTGACGAGCGAGCGCCCGCCTGGTCTTGACCGAGCGCGCGCCTGAAGCAAGCGGCCGCCTGGTCCCCAACGAGCGGGCGCCTGGTAGGTCAGAATGGTACAGAATTTTAAAGTTCGAAAATTTTGTCTCAAAATTATTTTTCCCCCGATTATTAAAACTTTGATCTGATCAAAAATTAATAATCGAAATAATTCAGAATCCACCATAATTTTTATTGCGATTGAATCGTGCGATTAAAGTTGTAAAACAATAAACCACATAAAATCACATAACACATAAACATCATATAATCCAATATTCATATCATGCTAGGCACATAAACAATTTATATACACATAACATGATCCAAGTATTGAATTAATCAACATGAACGAAGCTCTGATACCACTGTTGGGTTTCCAAGTAACATGTGCAGCGGAAAATAGCAATTAATTTTTTTATGAAACCCAAAGCCATGGATCCGTTCATATGATTAAATCAAATACAACATAATGAATAGAGGAAAAACTAACCCTTGATGTCTATGAATTCTAGCTTTGATTTTGGTGAAGAACTTGAAGCTTTATCACGGACAAAATTCACGAACTTTGAAGATGATAAAATTCACCCTCTAGAGGTATCCACACCACGAACGAATATCAAGGAGCTTCTTGATCTTGGTTGCTAGACCAATAATTATGAAACACACTTTCATAATTTAATAAAGAACTATATGGAATTATTTTGTGAATTATTTTGTTCTTCAATCCAAGATGTCTTGGAACAAAATAATAACTCTCTCAAACTCTTTGGAGGCACACAAAACACTAGGGCTAATGGTCTGACCGAACTTTGCTTTTTATACACAATTAAGACTTATTCCAAATAGGAACCTTGTGCCAAAAACCTTCCCAAATCGAATTAGGAAATTTTCTGCCGCCAAACCAAGCGCCCGCCTGGTCCAGACCGAGCGCCCGCTCGCTGTCCAGAAAACCCAGAATTTTCCAAAAATTCCTTTGAGGTCCTTCGACCCTAAATTCCAATACAGTCCTTTTATTTCAGATTCGTTCTATTGTGTGTGACCCTCTAGGATTATACTAAGTTGGCAATGGGCTCAAACATGAAACCATAAGATATGATTAGGTTCTAGCAAACCATCATACCTACCCAAATAGTATAACTAGATACAAGATCACATTCCTTTAGAATATGTCACAATCCTTTTGTCCACGATGTCATTGAACACAAGTCATGGTCAAACAGTCAACTTGTCTTGTTCAATACTTTCTCGATTCCGAATATGTTGATAATTCAAATGCTATTGATCCAATCAATCCATTTGAGTCCGGCCGAACATTTCATCAACATCATTCCTTCGAGGGGCCCAAGCTTGACATCTCTACGTGGAGGGACAAATCCATTTAGCTTATTATTCTTCCCAACGGGAATCCGATTATGCCAATCATACCCTTTATAACTACCGTGTTAAGGTAGCATTTGAATATGTCAAACACAATGTTCATCAAGTAGAAGACTATAATAACTTCATGTATAAGGATTCAAATGACATAACTAATATGAGATATATGTTCGACATAGACCATGACATAAATCTCATACAGCGGGTCATGTCCAGTACCTTGTTCCAAACAAGTACCCATAAATCTAACATGATCATCCCATGATCATTTAGCCTTTATACTAGTGCTTAACAAGTACTAGGGACGGGGATTATTATAAGTAAACATGAACAACAATAATAATCAAAACATCTCTTTATTGATATGAAATAAATGATAACAATTACAACGTTTATTAAACGTGCCTAGGGCACCACTACCAACACGACCATCAACTCCGGCGACCAAACAGTTGAGAATTTTTCAGTAAGTTATCAGTTGTCAACTTACCTACTAAAAACACGATCAACTACGACGACCACCAATTCCGACGACCGAACAGATGAGAACTTATCAGTAAGTTCTCATTTGTCAATTTTTCCCTCCGTTTCAAAATATCTGTCGCTTTAGACTTTTTCACATATATTAAGAAATGTAATTAATGCATGTTAAGAAGACCCATTTGCCCCTAAATAATTCAACTTTCTAGGTGATTAAATGCTTGCATGAGAGATACTTTCACCATCATTAATAAGGGTATAATTGAGACAAAAGGGTAAAAGTGCATTGATAATAGTAAACGACAGATATTTTGAAACAATTTTTTACTACTAAAGCGATAGATGATTTGAAACGGAGGGAGTAAACTACTAAGAATACGATCAACTCCGGCGACCAAACAATTGAGAACTTATCAGCAGTTCTCAGTTGTCAAATAAACTACTAAGAACACGAAAAACTCCGGCGACCAAAAAAACCGAGAATTTATCAATAAGTTCTCAGTTGTCAACTGAGCTACTAAGAACACGATCAACTCCGACGACCAAACAGTTGAGAACTTATCTGTATGTTCTCAATTTTTCCCAATTTTCAACTGAGAAGACGACCAACTTCGATGACCAACAAATGAAAACTTCTCAATTTTTAATCGAGAAAGTGACAAACTCCGGTGAGCAACATATGAGAGTTCTCAGTTGTCAACTAAAAAGACGACAAACTCCGACGACAAAAAAATGAGAACATCTCAGTTGTTAAATAAGAAGGTTCAACATAATTTTTTGTTCAAAAAAATTGAATCTTTTAAAATTTACATTTTAAAAAGTGTGATTTTAGTGGAATACATTTTTGAGTTAAATAGTCTGTATTTGTTCAGGCGGTCTAGGCGGGACTTAGGCGTTTCATGAACGCTTAGCGCCTAGGCGGGGCCTAGACGGTCTAGACGGACGTTTAAAACACTGGTGTAAAGTGCTAAAACTACGAGTATTTTGGGACGAATGGATTTTTTACTTATTGTTTGTTTAATAAAATAATTATTTTTAAATACAAATAACTTTAATACAGAATATTACTTGCATACAAGTACTTTGATGTACAATTAAGTAAAGAAATAATATTAAAGAAAATGATGATTTTTTTACTTATTGTTTGTTTAATAAAATAAGTTTTCCTTGGCAAAAGAAAAAAAAACTTTCAAGATAAGTTAATACAATAATGACTTGTTGGCTCTTCCCAATAAAGAAAATGATGATTTTTTGGCCTCTCACCCACGTGCTGGTGTTGTATGGGTGTGTCCTGTCTCTTTTTTTTTTCCCCCCGAGAATGGTGAGATGGATAATTTTTCCCACTTTCCTCTCACTTTTAGTCCCAAACATCAACAGGAAGCCGTACAATTAAAGTTTGTTGTACGATCGACTGGAACTCGCTGGTAAATAGAGGTGACAAACTGGTGGTGGCTCTCCGGAGAGATAGGAATGAACATTTTGACCGTCTAATTTTAGAATCGAAATTTACTGGATCATCATGGGTGAAGGTGGGCGGTGTTGCACCACGAATTTACATGACTCGATCGACGTTGAGGGTGTGACTTTGGATATGTTCTCTGATACATATTGGTCAGAGAATGAAGCGGGTTCGCCGGAGATGGGAGCCGGAGAATGAAGCGGGTGGCCGGAGATGGGAGCCAGTGAGACAGAGAGAGAGATATTTTTAGGGTTCGCTGGAGTTCGCAGAGGGGCTTGGAGGGGTTCGCCGGAGATATGGGGTAGAGGGGGGGTAGCCGGAGGAGGTGGTCGGAGGGGTTGCCGGAGGGAGAGATTGGAGGGGTTGGGAGGGAGGGATCGGAGGGGTCGCCGGAGAAAGAGGAGGGAGGGAGGGTGGCCGGAGCTGGTGGAGGTAGAGAGAGAAACTAAAGGCAGGGAGTGTGTGAATAGAGAGAAGGGGTGTACTTATTGCAATTTAAAGTGATGAGGGACTATATGGATAGAGAAAATATTTCATTGGATTAGGACGTAAATGTAAAATATCTTTGTCCTTAAACGTAGTTTCAATCATACTCAGGGATTAGGAGGTAATTTTCTCTTTTTAAGCAATTGGGTTATATAAATGAAAACTACTAAATTTACCTTGTCTTCATATATGTTTGGTTGATGTACAAAATAAAGGGTTTTTTTGTCAAGAAAAAAGGGGCCACTTGTTAAGATACCCTTGAAGGGGGTATCCTAGCAACTCCCTATATATATATATATATATATATATATATATATAGAGAGAGAGAGAGAGAGAGAGAGAGAGGGAGAGAGAGAGAGATAACTAGATAGATACCAAGCCGAAACATTTCAAATATGTCTCCATTAATCTTCTAATCAATATCCTCAATTAATAAAGAAAAATATCTTGAATTGAAATAAGTTACATTTACGGCTCGTTTGGTAGCCTGATTAGAGCTGTATATGATTATTAGTCCAATAATCTTGGTGTTTGGTAGACAAAATGCAATCCGATTAATAGTCCTAGGTACAATTCAAATAAGTTTCTTATCAAGTCTTTTCCCCTCTAACCCATTCATATCTATCCATAAAAAAAGGTTGTGTAATTAATCCCCCGGTTAATAATCTTCCGACTATTAATACGGGCTAATCCTATCAGGCTACCAAACGAGCCCTTAGTGAATGGATTACACTGAAAACTTAATAGTACATTTTATGTGTGACAACTGAGCAATTATATTGTCACGTAAGGAAAAAAAATGATATCACCCTGTAATATCAGCAGGTTTAACAGTAAAATGGACGTCCAGTCCAATCAACAAAATGATAAATTACTGGAAAAGAGCGAATGTTAATAGCTAAATCGAAACAAAAGCATAATTTAGGGAGTAATAGCAAAAATATGTTAACATATCATAGTTTTTTCGTATTTGACTTAACAACGCATATTTTAGGTTCAATATTTTTCGTTGTTTGCATTTTGTAACTTTAATTGTTTTTGTTAAAAACTACTTCAATATTTTTCCTTTTTTTCTGAAAAGTGTTAATTAGTTTTACAATAGACTATCATAACTAATTTTATTACTATTTCCCATCGAATATCGACGACTTACTAAATAATTCTTTCAAAAGAATAAATATCATTAACGTATTAAGAAATATATTTCCTTGTTAGAATAATTATTACATTATTTCTTCTTCTATTCTTAAAAATTATAACGTTTAAAGAGAAATCAAATTTTGAAAATACAAAATACTATCCTTAAATGTCCAAAAAGTTATTAAAATACTTAACAATTCTAATTTGGAATGATTCCAAAATAATTAACTCTTTTCATAAAAAAGTTAAAAAGAAAAATGTGCTTTTTAAACAAAAACAATTAATGTAAGAAATGCAAACATTGAAAATAAAAAACCGTAAGATTATTCAAATTCAAATTTAACAACCCAAAATTACAAGAATCTGTCAAGGCATTTATCGGTAACGGCTAAACAGCGAAAAACATCACGCACACAAGCACTGCAATATTTTCGTGACCACAGTACGCATACTGTTAACCAATCATGTCACGCCACGTCACATCATTGTGTGACACCGAATTCCCCGCGACTACTACCCCTTTCTTCTTCTTCTTCTACTACACCTGCATATAAACCACTGTACACATTTGTCACCACCACCTCATTCCCTTTCACTCCTTTTCACAATTCCAATTATTCCAAATTTGTCCCTAAAATGGCTCCTCCGTCCAGCTCCTCTCAGTCTAGCCACCCGCCGCCGCCGGCTGATAAGGCCCTATCCGTGGTGCGGCGGCAGAAGAGAAGGTACAGGTCCATTGAGGGTGTCATGAGGACTTCTCAGTTGGCGGTGGTGGAGCGGGAGGAAGATAATGCGGCTCCGGCGAACACGACGATCAGCTACTGCTTTCTGATAAATGCGATAAAGCATTTCACATGCTCTGTCTCAGCCCTATCGTCGTTCGTGTCCCGATTGGCCCTTGGTTCTGCCCAACTTGCTCCGATCAACCTCCGATTACAAGTTCGAACCCTCCCCCCCCCTCTCTCTCTCTCTCTCTCACACACACACACACACCCCTATATATATACATTCATAAATACTTATCAGTCTACTTTTCAAATCTGCATGAATGTTTTGATATGGAAATATTATGTTTTATATGTTAAATTCAACTTATCCATTAATTTTCCCCTCAATTCCAGGTTTTCCTCAGACCAAAATTCTGGATTTCTGACGTACATTTACTTTTTAAATCTGCATGAATGTTTTGTTGAAAAAATTATTTTTTATGTATTAAATTGAACTTATTCATTTGAAATTGATGTCCAAAAATGGTGAGTATTTTGATAAGAAGCTATTGATTTTTCCTTTATTAATTTTCCCCTCAATTTCAGGTTTTACACAGACCAAAGTTCTGGATTTCTTTGGAATCAAGAAATGTACTACTGCATCTTCGGTGAAACGAATATCTCCCCAAGGTAAAATGTTTATGGGTATAAGGGATGCCTTTTCCAGCTTCATCATGATCTTAAGCTCTATGGAACTGAGAGGGCTTTGAAACTTTGTTATCCAAATTTGATTTCTTGTAATCCTGAATTCGGATTGGAATTAAAACGCTTACTAATCTATTAAAGTTTCAAATGATGTTTTGTTTTTATAATTTAACAGTTGCATGCATTGTGACGGATAAAGCTTACTACTGTTAAGTAACATTCTTTAAGGGGGTATGTTAAAAGTCCACTGACTTTCTTTCTTCTTCCAGATAATTCTCATTTTGTCTGGTGTCTCTTCCGTTTCTGGATAAGTTCTTAACCTTCAACATTCTAGATTAGCATTACATTTATTACAGCCTTATCAAGTTACTGTCTTTGCTGAGTATAAATGAGGGTGGTGTCTCCACTTGAATGGGTGTGAAGTGAAGCAATCCAGTCCTCCTCAATATAGTTCACTGTCAAGAGTACTGTCCAAAAGTGTCCAGTTAGTATTGTGAGTCTTTTAGCAGCTTTTAATTGGAGTCTTGGTGTCTTGTAGTTGATTGGCTTTGTATCAAGCAATTTCTGTCATTAATAAAATTTCTTTATTTCGAGTCTCACCACTTCCGACTTTGTGTTCTACAATTGGTATCAAGAGCTTGCATTGATCGGTCCTTCTGGTTCAGGCTCCAAGACTAGTTCAAGTACAGTTAGCAAGGGTGTTGCTGTACGGTGTGTCAAAAGGTGACTCAGGTGGTTCGAGCAGGAGACAACTAGGAATATGGCGGATATGGGTGTTGCAAGTTTTATGGAAAAACTCAACCAATCGAATTACAGTACGTGGAAGACTCGTATGCAGTTCCACTTGAAGGGTCAAGACTTGTGGGATGTCGTTCATGGAAATGCGGTTACAGAACCAACAGAAGTGGAAGCACTAAGAAGGTGGAACATCAAATGCGGAAAGGCGATGTACGCACTGTCGGTTACCGTTGAAGATGAGTTGTTGCAACACATTAAAGATGCGAAGACACCCAAGTAGGCGTGGGACACCTTGGAGACTGTGTTTGCTAAGACTAACGATGCCAAGCTCTAGCGACTCGAGAATGAATTCTTGTCCATCTCGCAGCAGCAAATGGCAGTTAGTAAGTATTTTGTCAAAGTTAAATCTTTAGCAGAATAAATTACGAAACTAGATCCTGAAAATCCTATCAGCGAGACTAGATTAAGGAGAAAGATTATTCACGGCATGAGGCCCGAGTTTCAAGGAATAATCACCTCAATTCGTGGATGGGCAACACATCCAACTCTACCAGAGTTGGAAAATCTTTTGGCAAATCAGGAGGCCCTTAATCATGAGACATCTGAACTCTCGATTAAAGATGAGGAGACTGCTCTCTTTACTAAACGAATTAATGGGAGATGAGGAGCTGCGAGATCACGAGGTGGTCATAAAGAAACACTTGATCAAACAAATGAACACGATAAGAGTTATAAACCAGAAGCAAGTGATTCACAAGAGAGAGACTTGCATCAAGGGGGAGCTCATCATTTTAAGGAAAAAGACAGGAAAAATCAGTGCTGGAATGTGGAGTGCTACAACTGCCACAAGAAGGGCCATTATGCTCGTGATTGCCCATCAAGACGAGCTGAAGGGAATGCAGTAACGTCAGCCAAGACGAGTCCTGAAAGTGAAGATGAATGGGATTTTGAAGTCTCGCTTGCAATCGAGGAGGAGGAGGAAGAGTGTGAGGAAGAGCTTGCCGCACCATGCATGGTCAAGCCCATAGAAGAAGAGGTAGCGCTTGTAAGTGTAAGTGAAAAGTTAATTGATTATAATAAAGACTGGATAGTAGATTCTGGATGCTCAAATCACATGACAGGAGACAAAGAGAAGCTGTCAAGTATCGCGAAATACAATGGGGGAAGAGTTGTGGTGATTGCCAATAACTCAAAATTGCCAATCACTCACACCGAAAAAACGATGATAACGCCGCGGTTTAACTCAGACAAAGTGGAGTTGGAGAATGTCTACCGTGTACCGGGCATGAAGAAGAACGTGTTATCTGTGTCACAATTGACTGCCTCGGGAAAGTATGAGGTGTTTGGTCCAGATGATGTGAAGGTGTACCATAGTCTCCAATCAAAGACAAGACCAATCATGGAAGGTTGTCGTGTGGAGTCTGTATATGTAATGTCAGCACAAGAGGCATATGTCGATCGTACAAGAAGGAATGAGACTGCATATTTGTGGCATGCAAGGCTAGGCCACGTAAGCTATCATATGTTGAAGGGGATGATAAAAAGGTCAATGCTTAAGGGCCTTCCCCAACTAGAGGTACTTGATGATACTATATGTGTTGGATGCCAATATGGTAAAGCTCATCAATTACCATACGAGGAATCATAGTATCAAGCCAAAGTACCACTGGAATTGGTGCATTTACATGTGTTTGGTCGCGTAAAGCAGGAGTCAATTAGTGGATGTCGATATATGATAGTATTCATAGATGACTTTTCAAGATATGTATGGATTGATTTTATGAAAGAGAAGTCCGAAGCCTTTTATAAATTTAAGGAGTTTAAGGAAAGAGCAGAAAGAGAAATAGGGAGGAAGATTCAGACTCTACGGACAGACAATTGGGGAGAATATACATCGAAGTAGTTCTCCAAATACCTTCAAGAGTGCATGATTCGTCGCCAGCTCACATGTCCGCGAACCCCGCAGAAGAATGGAGTTGCAGAGCTGTAAGGATCCCGTCCTCGGGGGGGGGGGGGGCGAAACACGCGAGGTTCGCTCGAGGACAAAATGCCAAACACGGGAACCGATCAAATTTAACGGAGTCGCCACATTTTGTTAATTTTAAACCCAACAAAATGACAAAGGTTTGAGTTCAAAGGTTCGGAGGTCAGGTTACAACTTGGGAGGAGTTTTTACGTCCTCTCAAGTTGCCTCGGACAAAGCCGAGTCTCCCTAAGTTAGTTAAAATGTGCATATGTGTGTGTGTGTATTTAACAAAAAAAAATTTGTTATTGATTTTATTTGAGAAGCTCGGCTGAAAAGGGGGCCTTGAGTGATAAGATAAAGGTCAGAGGGCAAAACAGACAATTTTGCCCTCCTACCTAAAGTAGCCGTACGGCTAGAGGAGGCGATCCTGGGGTTTTACAGTTTGCTCATGAACAGCCCAGTTCAGAACAGAAACAGGGTATTCTGTCTGAAGCTGGACAAACTGTTTGTGATCCCAGTTTGCAAGAAATCATTTTACAAGTTTTATAACATCATTCCTATGCTAAATGATCACCACTAGGTCCCCAAAGACAAGTATTTGAGTGTGATCATGAGCAATCATAGGAGAAAATCAAGAAAGTTGATAAGTGTTCCCTTTGGACCAAAATTGGTCATTTGGTGAATAAAGATTGGAACTTTATCACCAAGATGACATTTTATGACTTAAAATCCTTCCAAGAGTCAAAATAACACATAAAGATTGAATATTTATGACCCAAAAGTGGGATTTTGAGGCTAAACCAAAGAGGAAAGTGATTGACACTAAGGTTTCATCATCCTCATGATTATCATGGCCAAACAAGCATACCATTTACGTGAATAAGGAATATAAACGACAATCAACAAGTCTATGAGTGTCTAGGTTTAGAAACTCTTCCATACAAAGTATGGAGGGCACCTTGGAACTTCTCATAGCTTGGATAAGATGATAATATAATAGATAGATATATATAGTGCTTGATAATGGACAAGTCTTGCAAGAAACAAAAGGTGCTTGAAATGGACAAGTCTTTGCATGAATGAATAGTAAATACATGTATAACCAAAATATAAGAAAGAAAATAGGAGTAAGATGAAGATAAAGGAGGGGGGAGGTGGCTTTACCTATGATGGTTAAGGCCAATCTTCCTTTCTTCTCTCCTTTTTTTGTATGTGATCACTCTCACTCTTTCTCTGTGGCAATTCCAGCAGAGTGACCTCTCTAATGTGTTTTTCTCCCCCCTTTGAAATGATCAGCAAGGGGTTCTATTTATAGGGACTGAGGGCGCCCAAACCAGCCGTACGGCTAGGCCCCTCTAGTCCCCAAATCATCCATACGGCTCAGCCTGGCGAGCTTCTGGATTTTTCCGATTTTATACCAGAGTAGTCCTGGAATTTATAGTTTATCCTAGGGAGGTCCTGGCCTATCAGCTTATCCCTGAAAACGGTGCTAAGTCTACCTCTAAGGTAGGTCGGTTTCAGATTGGGGTACTTACAGAGCCCCTCGGCAACGTCGCTTCGAAGGAGCGGGGTTGTCGATAAAAATAAGCATCCTAATCTGACGGGACGACGGCTTTAACCGATTTTGGTTTCATGGCTGGTCCTAGTGGTGTAGGATTCCTACGTATCCCGTTTGCGGGGAATCAAGCCTAACGTAGTTCGGGGTGAGAGATTTAAGGCTACTCAAACCTATAGACGACCGTCGAGGTCGGGTGGGAAACTCGGGCATGACACTCATTCGGTCAGAGGCGAAGGTTCGGGCATGACACCTGTCACGACCTGAAAACCCGTCTCTATTTTATTGATAAATAATTAATTATTTATTTATTTATTTGATTTAATTATTTATGTGCGCATTTTATGAGTTATAATATTTATGTCTAGCATTTTATTTGGGTTAATGGTGCTAGTGTAGAGAGTTGGGTCTTAATTGTTAATGGGGAGTTATTTGTATTGGTTGGTGTTAGTAGTGAGGAGGGGCCTAGGTGTAAGTTTTTGAAAATGATTTTTCTACTCCCTCCCTACTCTTTCTTCTCCCTCACCCTACTCCCTCCCATTCCCAGCTCATTTCTCTCTCTCTCTCCAAAGAAAAGGTAAGTTTTCTTCTCTCCCTTCTCTCTTCATTCTACCTATCTTCCTCCCATTATTTCTCATTTATCATAACATGAAACTTGTTTAGATCAACATTAGGATCGTAGAGGGCTAAAAATATTCGAGTTCCGGCAACTTTGAGAAAATTCAAGTAAGTTGCTTTCCCCCCATTTTTATGCTAAAACGATCATATCATGTTTATATGATGCTTAAGTTGTTACATTTGATGTTTGATTGAGTTTGAGATTTATTTGGAATTTATTTGCATTTTGTCCATTTTGTGAAATTTTGATGTTTGAATCAATTCTTGATTTGGGGTTGTTAAATGTTGTTATATGAGTTCTTTTAGACCTATAAGTTGTTCTAGTACATTAATATGCTAGTTAAGAGTGTTGGATTTTGGTTTAGTTTTGGTTTGGGTTGAAAATGGAAGAACCCAGTTCATCCCTCTGTTAGTACCCGACCTGAAAATGAGTTTATTAAGACTTTCCCAAAAATACAAGGACTTTATAGGAATTAGAAACCTTGAAAAAGACTTGTCCTGGATTCCCAAAATATCTCATTTATGACAAAATCCATCAAAATAGGCAACTTAGGGTTACCATAAAGCAACAGTGAAACCCTAGCTTGAAAATCAAGTCAGCCTGCAGACTTGGCCAGGCGGCCAACATTGTTACGCGTTGATCTTGGCCACGCGGCCAACATTGTCGCCGTCTTCAACAATGGCCAGGCGGCCAACCTTGCGCCGGAGGATCTGGACCATCAGATCTTCCCCTCAGTTTACTATATAAACCAATCCCATGCTATTGGTTTAGGGATCCGAATTTGAGAGCTCTTAAGGGATGATTTTGCTCCCAAATCAAGTCATTCAAGCCTCCAAAAACACTCTCAAGAATCCCAAGAAGATCCAAGGTTATTTCTTGCCAACAAAGGTAAGTTTTCTAACTTTTTCTTCATGTTCTTGCCATATTATTAATTTAGATCCATAATATGTTTATTCATGTGTTCTTCATAATATTCATGTTCCTAACATCTTTATTCATATTTTCTTCATGACATTCATGTGTTCATAATATGTTCTTCGCATGTTCTTCGTGTTCTTATGCCATATTTAGGGTTGCGATCTTCATAATTACATGTTATTTCATAGCCGATGATGGTCTAGGGTTCATCAACCCGAGGATGAGCTAGGAACTACTTCTAAACCCTAATCTTTAGGTAATTCCCCCCTCATTATGCATGATCCCGATTCTCTCTCCACATTCTAATTATCTGCGAACTACGCTGACCTGAGCTTCTCACATTGAGAGGAACGTAGGCAATCTTCGGATCCGGTCTAAATCACTAACACACTACATACACCGCATCATGATAGAAAGACCGATCAATTCGGGCAATAGGAGCGATAACGTTCAATATTCTTCTCTTGTTGTAATTTGACCCCCGAACCCACTAAACATGCTTTTTTCAATGTTTTGGCTTTAATTAAAACGGCGTGGCGACTCTCATAATTTTAATGTCGTTATGAATATTCCCTTTGTAAATAAAAATAATCACAAGATACTTCCCATGCGTCGCTTCATCGGAAAGGGGTATTCACAGTGGCGACTCTGCTGGGGACTGCTTTGAAACTTTTTCAAACTTAGTGGGTCTAACTTTCGTTCACATCATGATGTCTGCCATGTTCTCACATGCACCTTACACTTTGCCATGTTCTCACATGCACCTTACACATTTGCCATGTTCTCACATGCACCTTACACTTCTGCCATGTTCACACATGCACACACCTGCCATGTTTACACATGCACACACTTGCCATGTTTACATATGCACACACCTGCCATGTTTACACATGCACACACCTGCCATGTTTACACATGCACGTACCTGCCATGTTTACACATGCACCCTACATACACTTGCCATGTTTGCACATGCACGCACCTTGCCATGTTTACACATGCACACACACTTGCCATGTTTACACATGCTCACACCTGCCATGTTTACACATGCACCCGCGCACTCCGCCATGTCAATACTTGTACCTTGTACCTTGTACCATGTACCCTTGTTATCTTCGCTTTAGTTTTAGGGTCAAACAAAACTCTGCTATTCTCCCTTGTACATTATTCTCTCTCTCTCTCTCTCTCTCTCATGCATTGCATTGCATCATCCTAACATCAAAAACTTCTCTCTTTTCTCCTTAAAAAGAATTAGTTTCTTGCCACACACTACCACTAGTCCGTGTCAGCACTGCACAGGTCCCCATTACCCAGAGTATTCGATGTGCAGGAATTTGTGCGCTACTGTCGCCCTCTTTTCGAGTCACTCGTCTACTCCACTCACCGTGTACGTTCCGCGAGCGGTGGGAACCTTTTACCTAACCCGTGTCAACCCACACTAGTATAGGTATCACACCTAGGTTTTGACCGGTTGGTTTGGCTAGCTTTTTCTTAATAGTCAATTAACGTGCTGTCTATGTCGAGTCATCCCCAAGTCAATGATGAATCGAGATCTTTAAGAGAAAGTGCACAAAAAAGTGATTTCCCTACAAGGGACGTGCCATGGTGAGATGAGTGTTTATTGTCAAGATCTCCGCTCATCATTAACTTGCGTAGGATGTAAAATAGACGTCACGTTAAATGCCTTTAAGGAAGGGTTAGTCGTAGGATCCGATGGTTGGTGGAAGCCGCTTGCCCTATAGGACCCTCGCCCAAATCGTCCGTTTGGGGGTGTGCAATGCAGGTGAAAGACGAGGGGTCTATAGACGTAATGATGGCCTCCACTGATCGTAGTCTTCTAACTAGTTGCGAAAAAGGGGTACCCCTTCCAACCAATTAGGATGTAAATAATGTATGTTTTTATAAATTAAAATATACTTTGCATGAGCCTTCCCCCTCTCCTAAAGCTCCATTGCCCTTCAATCTTTCAGCAAAGCGAGTTTGGATCCGTTCGGGTTGTCGACTACAACGTGAAGCTTCTACTCCGTCCACGTTCTCAGTCTCGTCATCAGCAATGTCAACTCCCGCTTCAGCTTCAGCTTCAGCTTCTGCTCCTCCTGCCAGTGCCGCCGAGCTCAACACTGAGGCTACTCTCAATGGTATTCCCCCAAGCCCCCAGAACTTCCTCGCCGGTCTCGAAGCCAAGATCAGGAATCTCGAGGAAAGCAACAAGATGTTGGAAGACCAGAACCAACAATTGAAGGGTCACATTCAACAAAAGGGGACTAAACTGGTGCCCGATGGGGAGAATTTCATTTATGTTGAGGATGAAGAGGTCAATACCAACTGTCCCCCCAACACCAATGCTACTGCCTTCCCATTCCCAAGCTACCGCAATGTTCCGCCTCTATCTCGCTACACCCAACAAGGTTTCACTACCATGAGCAAGAACAAGGCTGTCTATGAACCTTCCCCTGAACTGCTTGGTGGCTACCTCTCCGCTAGCAAACTACCCGCACCCTCGTTGCCTCTGAGTATTGGGATGGCCGCTGCTACTGCTTCCACTACTCCTCCCGTCATTCTGTCAGAAACTATCCCCGACATCTCCAATCACCCTGTGGTTATGGCCATGCAAGAGCAAATGCGAAAGTTGATCGAGACCGTGGATAAGCAAAGTGCACCGACTACCAAGACAATCAACCCTAGCCAAGTAGGGGCTCTCCCCAAGGATTTCAAGATGCCTAAGGTGGCAATGTTTCATGGTGACTCGTGTCCTAAGACTCATTTGGATAGTTATGTGTTGGCCATGAGGGCTCGTGACTGCACCAACGAACAAATGGCTCGCGTATTTCATAGCACTTTGGATGGTATAGCTCTGCGTTGGTTCTTGGGGCTAGAACCAAGCGAGAGGCAAACTTGGGATCAGATCAGCGCCATTTTCTGTGAGAAGTATCAAGCTAACTTGGATTGGCACGTGAATCGAACAGATCTTGAGAACACTATGCAAAAGCCCGGCGAGGCTATTTATGATTTTTACAAGAGGTGGAACCATAGGTTGTGTGAGGTCCAATACCCACCAAAGGCGAAGGAACAGAAACAGATTTTCTACAAATGTTTGCTACCAGAGATGAAAGCAGCTATAGGTAATGGTTACTTCCCTGATTTGCGGGAAATGGTTGACGCAGGAGTAAGGTACGAAGCAGGATTCACTGGGATTGTGCCGCCAAAGGAAAGTCCAAAGACCAACAACAACAACTCCTTCCGCTACAAGGCTCCTACTGCGACTGCGCCTCCTAGGGGTGGAAAGGAGGCCGTCGGCCAAGTGAATATGGTCCAGAAAGAGGTCCCGTTAGATGTCCAAGCTGTAACAAGGAATGGGGCTCCGCCGCAGAGAGAGAGGGAGCACTTCGATGATTTTGGTATGCCTATGGGGAAAGTCTTTGACGTGTTAGTCAAGAGGGGTTTTATCAAGCCTTTAGAGAATTACCAACCTGCCTACCCAAGAAGTGATTTGGACGCCTCCAAGTTCTGCAAGTATCACAAGCACATCGGGCACACAACGGATGGTTGTATTCAATTGAAGCGCGTAGTACAAGGGTTGATCAATGACAAGAAGATTGAGAAGCCGAAGGGTCCTAATGTGGTGAATAACCCTCTTCCTAACAATGGGGGTGGGGTGAATATGGTGCAAACATGCGAGATTAGTATCCTAGAGCTCATGGATGCTTTTGACGAGATAGGGCTCACGATGGTGGATATCTTCATGGCATTGGTGACATTAGAAATACTCGAACCATTAGAAGGACATGTCCCCCGTCTTGGTTGCGATTTGTCAAAATTTTGCCACTACCACAAGTGCACCGGTCACACTACCGAAGAATGTTTTGAACTCAAGAAAGCCGTGCAAGAGCTCATCCACAAGGGAGTAGTCGAAGACCCTAGAGATTATGTAGCTAGCAATGTACTCATGGTAGAACTTAGTGAGATCACTGATCCGGCCGAGCCTGTTGTGGCGGACTGTGATGAGATGGGTTGTATTTCAATGACTAATAATAAAGAATCTTCTTGCTACTTGTTGTCTTTAGAAGAACTAGTGAGTGAAGTCGAATCTCTAGAGGAAGAGAGTCCCAAACCCTCTCAACCTCTTTCTTGGGCCGAAATCTTCGAGGAGGCCGAAAAGACCGAAGTTTCACCCCCTTGTCCTGACACGCCATTGTCTTTGGAGGAGCTACGTGCAGAAGTTTGTCTCCTTACGAGATCCGGTCAAGTGTACCAATCCGACCCAAAGGGTGCAAAGAAAGTCTTTGGGAAGGAACCCGAGCAAGCCGACCTAGACAAAGAAGACCCTATCCTCACTCAACTCAAACAAACCCAAGCCCACATTTCACTATGGTCCCTACTCACCTCCTCCCTAGCCCATCGCCTCATGCTCGAGCAAAACCTCACCGCCACCATGGTACCATCCACTATTACCCCGGAGGACGTCACCCACATGATTGGTAATATCCACTATGGAAACATCATCACTTTCTCGGAACTAGACAAGCCAGTGTTCGGAGTTGATCATAATGAGCCGTTATACATCACTGTCGAAGTAAATGGCAAGAAGATTCCCCGTGTATTCATTGACAATGGTTCTGCTATTAATATCCTGCCTTCAAGGATGATGGATGTGGTTGGCGTTCATGGTGTTGACTTACGCCCATCCAAGCAAACCATCAAAGCTTATGACTTCACATGCCGCGCCGTGATAGGCGAAGTCACCTTGCCCATTACCATCGGAACAAAGATCCTGCCAACCGATTTCCACGTCATCGACATCCCCGCAACCTTCTCACTCCTCCTCGGCCGGCCATGGTTACATCAGTCGGGCGCGGTCCCATCTTCCCTGCACCAGTGTGTGAAGTTTCAATCTGGTAATGAAGTGACCATCATCTACAGCGATCTTGTAACTGCCCAAGGGACGGACACCAAGGGCGTTCCTGTCTTACAGATTCAGCATGGGGAAGAGAGCCGACTCTTCAATGGCTTCGAAATAGTCGCTCAAGCACAGATCTGCACCATCGACCTCACCAAAACAACGGACAAAGTGGCACCTGTTGTCAAGATACTGCGTAACATGGGTTTTATACCGGGGCTGGGGCTAGGTAAGAACTTGCAAGGCCCCACAGAATTGGTTGAAGAGATTAATCATCGAGGGTTGTTCGGTCTAGGATACACCCTTACTCTTGAAGACAAGATGGAGCAACAAAGGATAGAATTGCTTAAAAAGATGAAGCTTCCCTACAAAAAGCCTGAAATGCGGCCATACCGCCTGTCCCTGAATAGCTACTTTGTCAGGGAAGGCGAGGAGTTTTCGTGTTTTGAGTTCGCAGAGCCATGGATGGACCACACCGGAAAGTTGCAGAAAGGGTTCGAGATTTTCAGAGATGTGGAATTCGATCGGTCCAACATGAAGCTGACTTACATGGAATATGACAAAGCCACGGGCAGAGTTAGAACCATCAGGCATGAGTACTCCACCAAGGTTGCAGATGACTTGGCAGATCAACTTGAAGCCGCAACCCTTGACAAGCCAGCAATAGAAGCCGCAGAAACTCCAAGTTTGACTGAGACGTGGGACGGCCAATATCTGCTTCAACATATGGGTAATCTGGGGCTGCACGAAGACATGGTTGCCGTAATTGAAGATGATTCTGAGGATAAGGTGGACCCAAGGACATTGGTGGCACCCATGGGGGACAAGCTCAAGAATTGGTGCATCATTGGGGGACCTATAGCTACTCCGGAATTTATGATGGGAACACTGGGGCTTACTCCTTCTCCTGTCACCACTCATGCAGTATCTCCTGTCACTCGCCCAAAATCCCCGTCCCCAGAGTCTAGTGTTTTACATTTTGAATTTGAGTCTTCCTCTAAGTCTGACGACCTTACGTCTGAAGACTATGATCTTGTTGCAAACGCTATTTTCCCTTTTGCCATAAATGAAACCCTCGACCTTTCCGAGTATCCCTCCATAGTCACTCTTTTAACTGATAAATTGGCTAATAATCAAACTAATGATATACACTTAGTTAATAATGATTCATTAGAAGAGGCGGACACAGACCAATTAAATGATGAATACATTAAAGAAATCTCAGAACAGGTTATTAATCAAAAAGAATCTCGAGCCCAAGCTGCCGATGAGGTGTTAACATGCGTGAATTTGGGAACCGAAGCCGAGCCTAAGGAAACGCAGATTGGAAGCTTCTTCAGTGGAGCCGAGAGGGAAGCACTGATTGAGCTACTCAGAGAATATGTGGATGTGTTCGCATGGTCTTATAAGGACATGCCGGGGCTCGACAACTCGACCGTAGAACACAGAATCCCGACAGCACCAGACGCTAAGCCAGTCAAACAGAAATTGCGCCGCATTAAGCCAGAATGGTCTTTGCAAGTGAAGGAAGAGATTGAGAAGCTACTCCGTGTGGGTTTCATCAGGGTGATCGAGTACCCAACTTGGTTATCAAATCTGGTGACTGTCAAGAAATCCAACGGTAAAGTCAGAGTATGTGTGGATTTTCGGGATCTCAACAAAGCTACGCCAAAGGATGACTTCCCCTTGCCAAATATCGACATGTTGGTGGATGCGACCGCCCATAATGAGGTCAAGTCGTTTGTTGATGGGTTTGCCGGCTATAACCAAATCAAGATGGCCGAGGAGGACCAAGAAAAAACAGCTTTCACCACCCCATGGGGGACTTTTTGCTATACTGTCATGCCATTTGGGCTGAGGAACGCTGGGGCTACCTACCAACGGGCAGTTACAACTTTATTCCACGATATGATCCACAAGGAGATTGAGGTGTACGTGGATGACATGATTATACATTCAAAAGGGTCTGGGGGCCAGCACTTGATAGATCTCAGAAAATTCTTCAACAGGTTGAGAGAGCACGCCATGCGTTTGAACCCGGCACAATGCACATTTGGAGTTCGTAGAGGGAAAGTATTGGGTTACATGGTCACCGAGAATGGGATCGAAGCCGACCCAAGGAAGATTCAAGCCATCCTGGAGATGAAGCCACCCCGTACCGAGACGGAGATAAAAGGATTCATGGGACGCCTGCAATACATCAGTCGGTTTATCAATCAGCTGACCACCATCTGCGAACCAATTTTCAAGTTAATGAGGAAAACAGCCAGTGTGGAGTGGGATCATGACTGCCAGATAGCCTTCGAAAGGATCAAACAATATTTGGTGAATACCCCAATCCTGTGCCCGCCGCATAAGGAGAAGCCGTTGCTACTATACTTAACTGTGACAGATACCGCCGTCGGAGCCATGTTAGCACAAGAAGCCAAAGATTCCCGGATTGAGAATGCAGTGTACTTTGTCAGTCGAAAGTTACAAGGTAGCGAGCTCAATTACTCCGCGCTCGAGAAGACCTGCGTAGGCCTAGTATGGGTGGTGACGAAGCTCAAGCACTACATGGTATCCCATCCGATCTTACTAGTCTCGAAAATGGATCCTATCAAGTACCTGTTCGATAAACCATCCCTTTCTATGAGACTCGCTAAATGGTCAGTATTCTTGGGAGAGTTCGACATTACTTATGTACCGAGGAAGGCAATCAAGGGGAGGGCAATGGCCGATCAGCTCGCAGACGCTCCGAGCACTGAGACGAGAGGACCCGACCCCGAGTTCCCGGATGATGACATTTTCGCAATTGAGGTCGCAGAAAGGTGGCAATTATTCTTTGACGGAGCTGCAAACAAACGAGGGAATGGAGTCGGACTCCTACTTATTGATCCCAAAGATGAGCACACTCCCATAGCCATCAAGCTAAACTTTTCAGCAACCAACAACGCCGCCGAGTATGAGGCGTGTATAGCCGGATTGGAGGCCGCCCTAGAGCGCAATGTAAAAGAGTTAGAAGTGTATGGAGACTCTGCTTTGATTATTAACCAAACGGCGAAGAAATGGAAAACTATTGATCCTTGCCTGCAGCGGTACCAAGGTTACATGGATGAGTTGATAGCACAGTTCAAAGAAGTTAGCTTCCATTTCCTGCCACGAGACAGAAATAGGTTCGCGGATGCTCTAGCTACATTGGCCTCCTTAGTTGAAATTCCAGAAGGAAGGTCCGTGAAACCATTCAGGGTTGGACGAAGGGAGAACCCCGCCTATTGCTGTGAGATCCAGATCGATGCAGAGGTAAACGGAGATCAATGGTACGCCCAAATCTACAAGTTCCTTAAGCACGGAGAGACGTCCTTTGACGGAGATGTGAAGGCCAAGAGTCTGCAAGCATTCAAAAGATTGGCGGGGCAGTTTGTGCTGTTAGACGATACTCTGTTCAAGAGGCATTACGACGGTCTGTTGCTCTTATGTGTCGACAACAAGAAAGCTGGAGCAATAATGGAAGAAGTACACAACGGGTTGTGTGGACCCCACATGAATGCGAGGATGCTTAGACAGAAGATCACTCGGCTGGGTTATTATTGGATTACCATGGAGACAGACTGTATTCAATGGGTTCGACGGTGTCACAAGTGCCAAGTATGCTCCAACTTCAACCACATCCCCCCACACGAATTGTATAGTTCCACCACGCCTTGGCCATTCGCCACGTGGGGTATAGACATTATTGGGAAGATCTCGCCGGCCGGTAGTAATGGTCATGAATTCGTCCTCGTCGCGGTCGACTACTTCACAAAGTGGGTCGAAGCTCAGTCTTACAAGGTGCTGTATTCCAAGAAGGTAGCGCAGTTTATCAAAGAGAACATTATGTGTCGGTATGGGGTTCCTAACCTCATTATATCAGATAATGGCAGTCATTTCGAAGCCGAGTATGCTCGCTTGCTTGTAGAATTCAAGATCGAACGAAAGAAATCTTCCCCATACTATCCACAGACTAACGGCGCAGTTGAGGCGGCCAACAAGACGATAGAGCAGATAATTCGCAAGATGGCTTCGCAAGGACGGGATTGGCCCGAGAAGTTACCATTAGCACTTTGGGGATACAGAACGTCAGTCCGCACCGCTACTGGAGAGACCCCTTACGCTTTGACATACGGCATGGAGGCAGTGCTCCCTATTGAGTTGGAAGTGCCATCTTTGAGGGTCTTGCTCGAGAACCAAGTGGATGAGGTAGAATGGCTTCGTAGTCGCTATGATCAGTTGGCAACACTCGACGAACGCATATTGAAGGCCATGGAACACATCCGGGCCTATCAAAGGAGAACGACAAAAGCCTTCAATAAAAAGGTCAAGCCTGTGGACATAAAGGAGGGAGACTTGGTGCTCAAAGCACGCTTACCCAACAAATTCAACCCCCTCGGGAAATGGGCCCACACTTGGGTAGGGCCGTTTGTGGTACAGAAGATCTTCTCCGGAGGAGCGGTCAGAATGGCAGATTTGGATGGCAACCCGTTCAAGGAACCGGTCAACCTCAGCAAGCTCAGACGCTACTATGACTAGACTCCCCCTCTTAAAAAAAAAAAAAAAAAAAAAAAAAAAAATGTTTACTACGCAAAAAGAAGCCCGATAGACTGAAAACCCGCAAAGGGCGGTCTATGCAAAATAAGTGTGCGTACAAAGCTCGCTAGATCGAAAACCCGCAAGGACGGTCTAGGCAAAAGTTAGAGCATTCCCCCTTCTATCTTCCCTTTCTTTAAAATCATTCTGGTCTGACTGGAGTGAACTACGGTGACCTGAGCCCCTTAGTCCTATTTGTAAAAGGGGAACGTAGGCAGCCTTTCAAAAGGTGCGGTCTAAAAAACAAATAAACATCCAAATCTTGTCAAAGCAATAAAGATAGAAGTTGTATTTTTCTGAAAGCAAAGACTTTTATTCCCATAGTCATTGCATGTTAACACTTATTTGATGAGTCTAAGCTTGACATACTTTTTGAATAAATAACCTATTCTGAAATTGAAACTCAAACAAAAGCAAACTAAATTAAACTAATGTGTCTGCACGACTATGGAGAGACGCTCAGGATTACTCCTTAGTGCCATTTGTGCCCTCGGTCTCTTTCTTCTTGCTTTGCCCACGGCGAACTTTCTTCTTGCTAGGATTCTCACAAAATCTTCTTTCGAACTCGCTAATACCTTTAGCCTTGCCATTAGGAGCCTCTTCACCTTTCCTCTTCTTTGACGCCCCCACTTCTTCTCCGCCTCCGTTAGCCACGCTCTTACTCATCTTCCTCGCATAAGCCTCAGCCTCCTTAATTCTCAATGAGAAACTTGGAGCACAGGATCCCAAGATAGTGCCCCTTAGGGTCTCTAGAGTCTGCTCCGCATGCCCAAGTCTCCCCATATACCAATCCAAATACTCGCGTGGCAGGAAGGTGTTGCTAGAGCGTGTGAGGAAAGTCCTACGACTAAAGCCGGCCTCGCCCCACATCTGAGAAAGAAGGACTGAGGCACTATCATCCAACTGAAGTATCCCAAAAGGGAAATCATCTCTCTCCTCGTCCCAACCCTCCGGGATGGTCTGCACCAAACCATACTGACGAAGCACTCTAGAGGGATAGTAAAAAGTAGTTCCAGAAAGGGTCGGAACTTTGATCATGTGAAGTCCCACTTGTTTCTCCCTCACAGAGTGAATGTGCCAATGGGGCACCACCCACTGAATGTCGTCAGTCACCATTTCCGCCAAATACTTTTCCCAACCTTTGAGAGTCATGCCCTCAAACTGCTCCGCCATGCCTCTAATGCGGTGCATCCATGGGGCCACCTTCAGAGAAGCCGCCGGTTTATTCACTCGAAGCCGCTCTTGCAACCACATGGTCAAAAGCCTATCACTACCACAAGGCATCCCACCATAAGCCGCGAGATGGGGAATCCCACAGAGCATCTCCCCAAGAATGGCCGGTGCAATATCATAACCCAAACGAGCCAAGTTCACCATACCCAAACATCCTTCACTGGCAAATCCCACCTCAGAAGGGAAAAGGATAGAGCTGAACAAGCATAGTGCAAGATGGTCCGAGGAGCGGTTAGATGTCACGTCTGCATGCATGAAGTGTTGCGGCATCCAAGAAAGGTCGACATAACCGCCCCTAGCATACCTATCAAAGTCATCCGCGGGTACGCCAAAGGTCACCAACTTGTCCCTCAAGCAAACGAAGTCAAAAGGCAGGGCAACTTTACCCTTCCCTTCGTAGCCACATAATGCTGCGATGTCTTCATAAGTGGGTGTTATCTCGTTGAATGAAAAGTTGAAGACATGGAGGGTATCATTCCAAAATCTCCCACAGGCTTGCAAGAGGTTGGTATTGGAGTTCATGTGCAAAAGTGACCAAAGACACTTTATCCCATACTGTTCATCAAGTTTCCTACGACTCGAACCAGGAAGTTTGGAAACCCACTTCTCCAAAGAGGTTATAAAGACTTTCTTCTCAAGACTTGTGATTCTAGCCTCTTGATCCATGGCAAAGAGCAAGAAAATTGGATAAAAAGGAACTCAAAAAACTGCTCAAAAAGTTGCTGGTACGTTTTTATGGCTGCAAAGGGTTCATTAAATACTGCACAACTCCCGATTCTTGCCAGGAAAAGGAAAACCGGAGGCGGCGCATGATTTGACCACGCGGCCACATATGCCCTTGGCCCCGCGGCCGATATTATCCTTGGCCGGGCGGCCAACTTCGTCCTAGGCCACGCGGCCAACTTTGCTCCGGATCTTGCCATGGCCAGGCGGCCAACGTTGTTCTGGGCCTCGCCATGGCCATGCGGCCAACTTTTCCCCATGCAGAAATCTAGTTTGTTTCTTCCCACTCCGTGACGGATCCATGCAACTACGTACCTGCCCCCTTCCATGGCTCATGCATTGTATAAAATTAAGAACATTTGTAAAATAACTAGTTTGCACAAGTAGGCTCCCACAATAAAATTGCATTTTAGAACATAATATACATACATGCATTTTATACATTTGTTCTGTACATACATATCCCTCTGCTCTCTACTAGCTAACAGTGTAGGAAATAAAGGTAGACCCCGCCTAATCTGAATCTTCCTCCGTGGTGTCTCCACGCCGCGCTAAAGCCCGAGAGCTACCGGCACCCGAACCGCTCGACCACCAATATGAGAAGAGCCCGCACCATTCGGAGACCGTTCCCGACGCTGGGGTGACGCAACGTCGTCCCTCTGACAAGTACATGAATGGTACGCCTCCCTCAGTAAGCGCATCAACACGTTCTCCCGCCGAGCTGAACGGATATAGGCCTCCCGAGTCACCTGAAAGTGAAACCAAGGCAATGATTACAATGCAGAAAGAAATAAGTGTGTGCGAACATGACTGATATAAAGCACAAAGCCGTACCCCAGCGTCGGGCGGAGGAATGAATGTCTCCTCAACAAGATCTGCATCAGTCGGCTCCAAGCTAAGCTCTACCTCCCGGCCGCCCCTCATCACTCTCACGCTACTCGAGCGAAGGGGCATGTCAACCAAAGGCCGACTCCGACCAACATACCGGGCCGAGCTCGATCCCTCTCCCGATAGCATCCTAGCCCGAACCTGAGGGCTGATCAGCCATGTCCGCACGTAACCGGCATAGTCGTCACTCCCTCTGTAATGCTCTGCCGGAGTGGGAGCCAAGAAAGTCGCCAACCTCGCGGGACGGAGCATATCCCGAGGAGGGTCATAAGGAGCCCACGGTAACGCACCAGCCCTGTGCTGACGAACCACCCTCTCCCCAAGATACATGGCCTCCCCGGTGAGACCCACAAGCAGAACCCTAGAAGCGGTCAACTCCACTACATAGGGACCCACCGAAGCCTCGTTGGCCGGGCTCCATGGGTAAAATCTAACCCCGATGGGCTCAGACATCGCGAACACCCTCCTCAGATCAGCAGCATCTACTGTCTTCCTGTCCCGGTTTCTGCGGGAAGGAGCCCTGTTGCCCTTGCACCAGTACGACATGATGGGACCAACCTTATTAGCACTCATCACCAACTGAAAAGGGGCGACGCCGAAGATCTCGTACACCCAAGCCTGTGCATACAATGAGGGAGACATTTCAGACCAAAAAATAGAACAGAGATCTCAACAAATGAAAAAGAAAGGTAGTCAAGAGCGCACCTCAAAGGCGAACTGGAACCCGTCAAAGGCCGACGAGCTAGCCCTCGAGCAATGGTCCAAAGCCCTGTAAATCTCAGCCAAACCGGCTCCGCCCCAAGAAATCCCACCGACTAGGTCCAAGTCCACAAAATCCCCTAGCAGTGAGTACCGGCAGACAGTAGCCCCACTGGGAAACAAAATCTCCGAAAAGCTATACCATAAGAACAGCCGGACCAAGCAATCCAAATCATACTCCCCCCTACTAAAGGCTTCAATAGCCACCTCCACCAAGTGATTCACCTTTCCGGCCTCCACTCCATAACCCTTGACACCTCCTCCCAGGTCGGTGTCAACTCCCAGCAGAGCCTGTCTATAGTCCCGCCGCCCCGCCAAGCTCTCATCAAAAGGTAAAGGGGTACCAGTAAACCTCAACCCCGTGATGGCCGCGAAATCCGTCGGCGTGATGGTAATCTCTCCCCAACTAAAGTGGAAGGTATGGGTGGTATCCCACCAGAACTCCCGGCACACCTCTATCACCGCTGCCACCTTCAGGGTAGCCCCGACCATGCGGACACTGTCAAAGAATGGGCCAAAGCCCATAGCCTCGATCCGAGCACGCAAACCACCCGGTCCCTCCGGCAGAGACGCCCATAGTTTGCCCACAGTCACTGTGGACCCACGAGCCTTGATCCTCTGCAGGTAAACACAGCACAGGTATGTTACCATTCTAGCAATTTACAATTCCAGCAATTTAAATTCTAGCATTCCATTATTCTAGCATTTCATATTATGTGCATAAAACATACAAATGTGCGAGAGGAATGAAAATTCGAAATTTACCTCTCGCGTCTCCGGAAGCCCCATCGACCAATGACGCTCAGAGTCGATGTAAAAATCGTAATCTTGGTCGAACGTGGACCGCAGCAGATTATCGCGATAATTCCGAGTCGCGGCTCGTGGTCTCAAACCGCCCCGCGGAATCAAGGGCGCCGCTTCAAGGCCCGCTCCTGGGTCTGCCCCTACATTTCCTCCGCCTTGAGCATTACCATTCCCCTCTCCTTGTGGCTCTTGTTGTGGAATCATATACCCACCGTGGCCCGGGAAATCTCTAAATAACGCCTCATTAATCCAATCTGCCATAGCTTCAAGAGATATGTGAAATGAAGGCTTTGAAATTATCAAAATCTGAGCTTTCTCTCTCTAAAAACTCAATTTTCTCTCTCTAACTCGTCAATGGAGGAAGGAAGAAGAAGAAAGAAGAAAAGAAGAGGAAGAGGGAGGGTTTCTGGTGATGTGACCAAGAGTCAGCCCGCCGGCTACCTTGGCCACGTGGCCACTTTCGCCATTGCAACCCCAGCCGTCAGATCAGCAATCCGCGTGAAGGAGATCTGACCACTCAGCGGTCTTGGCCATGCGGCCACTTTTGCAATTCAGTGTGTTTGGCCACGCGGCCAACCTTGCCCCTTCAGATAAAATTCCACTTTTGTCCCTGATCTTTTCCCTATTAATTCATCTTAAATGCCTTTAAACACTACTTTGACTGATATTCGTTACCTTTGGGTACGGAAAGCCCCTTAAAATTTCCATTCTTCACCAAATATTTGCTTAGGATTCGTATGATTGTAGAGACTTCGGCGCCTCTATGACATACCATCCTAGATCAATCGTAATTGGCAGAAGCCTCGGCGTTTCTATTTGTGAGCGATCCAGCATCTATTTTAGGATTCGTATGGTTATAGAGACTTCGGCGCCTCTATGACATACCATCCTAGATCAATTGTAATTGGCAGAAGCCTCGGCGTTTCTGTTTGCGAAAGATCCAGCATCTATTATTAAGATTCGTATGGTTGTAGAGACTTCGGCGCCTCTATGACATACGCATCCTAGATCGATCGTGGTTGGCAGAAGCCTCGGCGTTTCTATTCGCGAGAGATCCAACATCTATTACTTTAGCGCGATCGGCAGGAACCCTGGTGATCCTGATTGCGTCCATCATTCCATCTTGGGATTATTTAGACAACGTAGTCTTTAATTTTCCCAAATAACTTCATTGCTTACGAATGATTCGTGCTTCGTACAGGATAGTGCCCGTAGGTTTATTATCCCTAGCAGGAGTCTGATATCTCGTTTTATCCCCAGTAGATCTCTGAACTACGACCGGCTTGATTCCTCGGAGGATACGTAGGAAACCTGAAAAGGTCCAGTCACCCGACCGACGCGGTTATCTCTCATCCCCAGCAGGTGCATTTTCCCCAGCAGAAGACGTTGCTCCCCATAAGAGGACAAATCATTCCCAATTTCCCCATCAGATTTGAACTACGTTTGGCTTGATTCCCCCGTGGATACGTAGGTCGCCTGCCAAGGTTCAGCCGTTCCCTTACCTTTCATCTGTTTTGAAAATCATGTTTCAGACGGATCCTTCTTTTTATCGTCGACCCCACATTGCCTTGCAAGAAGCGTCGCCGAGGGGCTACTGTTAGTACCCGACCTGAAAATGAGTTTATTAAGACTTTCCCAAAAATACAAGGACTTTATAGGAATTAGAAACCTTGCAAAAGACTTGTCCTGGATTCCCAAAATATCTCATTTATGACAAAATCCATCAAAATAGGCAACTTAGGGTTACCATAAAGCAACAGTGAAACCCTAGCTTGAAAATCAAGTCAGCCTGCAGACTTGGCCAGGCGGCCAACATTGTTACGCGTTGATCTTGGCCATGCGGCCAACATTGTCGCCGTCTTCAACAATGGCCAGGCGGCCAACCTTGCGCCGGAGGATCTGGACCATCAGATCTTCCCCTCAGTTTACTATATAAACCAATCCCATGCTATTGGTTTAGGGATCCGAATTTGAGAGCTCTTAAGGGACGATTTTGCTCCCAAATCAAGTCATTCAAGCCTCCAAAAACACTCTCAAGAATCCCAAGAAGATCCAAGGTTATTTCTTGCCAACAAAGGTAAGTTTTCTAACTTTTTCTTCATGTTCTTGCCATATTATTAATTTAGATCCATAATATGTTTATTCATGTGTTCTTCATAATATTCATGTTCCTAACATCTTTATTCATATTTTCTTCATGACATTCATGTGTTCATAATATGTTCTTCGCATGTTCTTCGTGTTCTTATGCCATATTTAGGGTTGCGATCTTCATAATTACATGTTATTTCATAGCCGATGATGGTCTAGGGTTCATCAACCCGAGGATGATCTAGGAACTACTTCTAAACCCTAATCTTTAGGTAATTCCCCCCTCATTATGCATGATCCCGATTCTCTCTCCACATTCTAATTATCTGCGAACTACGCTGATCTGAGCTTCTCACATTAAGAGGAACGTAGGAAATCTTCGGATCCGGTCTAAATCACTAACACACTACATACACCGCATCATGATAGAAAGACCGATCAATTCGGGCAATAGGAGCGATAACGTTCAATATTCTTCTCTTGTTGTAATTTGACCCCCGAACCCACTAAACATGCTTTTTTCAATGTTTTGGCTTTAATTAAAACGGCGTGGCGACTCTCATAATTTTAATGTCATTATGAATATTCCCTTTGTAAATAAAAATAATCACAAGATACTTCCCATGCGTCGCTTCATCGGAAAGGGGTATTCACACGCTCCCGTTTTCCGGCAGAACAGAGGGTTGGGCGACCGCACAACTATCTGAAAGGTTTTGTTCTTGCTTGATGGCCTTTTTGGGCGACCGCACAGACCCGAGTGGGCGGCCGCACAGTACCTCTGAAGGTTTTCATTTGTTATTTTGTGTGATTTAAGAATGCGTTTTGGTCTAAGTCTTGGGTGTCTTTCTAGTCGACCTTAGTGAACATTGTAGTACACTCTAGTGATAGAATTGGGTCCTTTGTGATTAAGTTTGTGTTGGAAATTAATTAAGTGTTAATTGGGATTTTGGAACATCTTATTGAGGTATTGTTGGTTTGACTTATCTTTATGATGATCATTTGGTATGATTCCCTACTTTGGAATCCTTAGTTGTTTATTTGAGCTAGTATTTTATTACTTAGCCCTTACTTGAATGTCCAGCTGGTATTTTGTGTGTGTGTTGGGCGATGCGAAACATTATGATCGCAAAGCCAAGTCCATTGTGATGTTGACCATTGTTTTGCCCCATTATTTCCCTCCTCCAGATTGGCCTTGGATGTGAGATGAGCTAGCCCCTTTGTGAGCACTTTAGCTATTGGTTTTCGGGCTTTGACTGTGTGTCACTGTCCCCTTGTTATTGGTTCCGGTACCGGGGATTTCTCTTCAGCTTTCATGCTATTATGAAGATGATGATTTGTTGATTATTGAAGCTGCGCAGCGACCTTTATTTGGTTTATCGGTTTGGGAAAACCTTGGCTATATCCTTTGTTATGTGTTTATTTCCGCTGCTATCTGATATATGATAATTGCTATGTGTTATGTGATTTATTATTGATTATTGCCTCATAGCATGTCATGTAGTTGCATTAGTAACTTATTGAGATTTATCTCACCCCCTTTCTTTTTATCTTTGTTTTTCCTTAACCCCCCCAGGTGGAAAGGATTAGACTCGCTGATCACGAAACAGGATGTCGAGTGGGTTCGAGCTTTTGGGGCAGGTTGATATTGGTGGGTTTACATTATATAAATGTGTAACTTTTTTGGGATATTTGTACCAAACATTGACGTCATTAGGATTTGTATATTTTATAACTTTGGCGTATAAGCTTATGGAGTTTATACTAGTTTTATTTTGTTGTTGTTAAATTGTTTTCCAAAACCTTGTGTTATCCTCTTCTGGTATAAAAGGAAATTTTTATCTCCGATATTTTGGGTATTTTGATTAGTAAGTCGACATCCAGCTCGCGATCTCGGGCCCGCGGGGTTTGGGGTCGCGACAGTTGGTATCAGAGCCGTGGTTTGGCTCTAAGTATAAGTCTAGGTGGACTAGTATGACCTAGGAGGGTAGTTGTGATTCGGAGTGAGTAACGGTTGATGTTTTATGCAGGTAATTGTTCTCAATGGCTAGAAGAAGGACAGGTGAAGGTTCTAGTGGGGCTCAGAATCAGAATGATCTTCGGGAAGAGAACCGTGCCATGTTCCAAGGCATGTTTGAGGTGGCCATGAAGGCTATTCATGACCAAGGACCGAGAGTAGAGCAAGCACCACCACCCCGATATGGTTTGGAGCAATTCTTGAAACTGAAACCGACAGAGTTCGATGGTGAGCCCAATGTGAAGAAGGCCGAACTATGGGTCGAGTCTATGGAGAAAATATATGATGTGTTTGGGTGCACAGACGAGGATAGGGTCCGGTTTGCGGCTTATAAACTTGTGGGTGCCGCCGAGCATTGGTGGAAAGGAGTTAAAGCTAGTTGGGATGACACTCACACAGTGTATGCATGTGAATTGTTTGTGCGGAAGTTCAAAGAGCATTTCATTCCGGTAGTGGATCAGAACCGAAAGGAGATCGAGCTTCTCAACTTGGAGCAAGGTTTGTTGTCTATAGCTCAGTACTCAGCTAAGTTCACAGAATTAGCCCAGTATTGTGACTATCTTGTGAGGACCGAAGAATAGAAGGCTATGAGATTCATTCGGGGTTTGAAGACTTCTATCCGTACTCAGCTTATAGCCCAGAGGATTGTGACATTCCAGGATGCGGTGGACCGTGCCTATCTTATAGAGCAAGATATTGGGGAACATAAGAGGAAGACCTAGGTAGCCAACCAGAGTAAGCAAGGAGCGCAGAGCAAGTCACAACCAAGGAGTGATAACCGAGGTAACTTTGGGGGACAATCTCAGTTCCGAGGGCAACCGATCCCAAGGAACCCGGGTAATACTTCCGGGAACCAAGGGAACCAAAATAGGAGACTTTGTTCCTATTTCCAAAAGGAAGGTCATTCAGAGGACCGGTGTTGGAAGAAACAGGGAAGGTGTACCAATTGTGGTCAAATGGGTCATTTTGCAAGGGATTGTACTAGAGGCAGAGGTCAACCGACTGGGGTAGGAGCTGGGGCTCCACAGGGTCAGAAAAGGGATGCTACAGGAAAGCCCAAGGTCCAAGGGAAAGTGTTTGCAATGAATCAACAACAAGCCACAGATGATCCCACAGTTATTGGAGGTATTATTTCTATATCTAGTGTGAGCGCACGAGCGTTAGTAGATCCAGGATCATCCCATTCTTACATTTCTAGACAATTTGCTTCTTTGTTAAATTCTACATCTGAGTCTTTGCCCTATGTGTTAGAGGTGTCAACTCCTATGGGAGAATGTTTGGTGACCGATAGAGTCTTCCGTGCTTGTGACGTGCTTATATGTGGTCATGTCTTGTGTGCGGACTTGGTAGTCCTTCCTATTCAGGACTTTGATGTTATTTTGGGTATGGATTGGTTGAGCAAGTTTCATGCTTCTGTTGACTGTCGTAGAAAGGTCGTTAATTTTTCCATCCCTGATGTGCCTAAGTTTACTTTTGAGGCTATGCCTTTTGGTAGTAATTTTCCTATCATTTCTTATGTGAAAGCGAGAAAATTATTGCACCGTGGTTGTGAGGGGTACTTGGCTAGTGTGCTTGATACTAGGAAAGAATCCCCTAGTTTGGAGAGTGTTCGGGTAGTTAGGGAATTTCCCGATGTTTTCTCTTCTGAGTATGATATGCCTCCAGATCGTGAAATAGAATTTTGTATAGATCTTTTGCCGGGTACGGCTCCGATTTCAAAGGCACCGTATAGATTGGCTCCCGCAGAATTGAAGGAACTAAAGGTTCAGTTGCAAGAGTTGCTTGATCGAGGGTTTATCCGCCCTAGTGTTTCCCCGTGGGGAGCACCGGTTTTGTTTGTGCGGAAGAAAGATGGTTCCTTGAGATTGTGTATCGATTACCGAAAGTTGAATCAGGTTACAGTGAAGAACAAGTATCCTCTACCTCACATTGATGATTTATTTGATCAGCTCCAAGGGTTCGTGGTGTTTTCCAAACTTGATTTGAGGAGTGGGTACCATCAGTTGAAGATTCGATCGGAGGATATTCCGAAGACTGCCTTTCGCACCCGTTATGGTCATTACGAGTTCTTGGTTATGCCGTTTGGGTTGACGAACGCGCCTGCCGTATTTATGGATTTGATGAACCGGGTTTTCCATCCTTATCTTGATTCATTCGTGGTGGTCTTCATCGACGACATCCTTGTCTACTCTAAATCTCGAGAGGAGCACGAGCAACACTTGAGGACAGTTTTATCCATTCTTGCGAGGGAACAGTTGTTTGCGAAGTTCAGTAAATGCGAATTTTGGCTCGAGAAGGTTTCATTTCTGGGTCATGTTATTTCAAAAGATGGGATTTCGGTGGATCCTTCAAAGATAGAAGCCATAGTGGATTGGAAGAGACCCGAGTCAGTGACCGAGATCAGAAGTTTTCTGGGTTTAGCCGGTTATTACAGAAGGTTTATAGAAGGGTTTTCGAGGATTGCTACTCCGATGACTCAGTTGACCCGGAAAGATGTACCGTTTGTGTGGAGTGAAAAATGTCAAAATAGCTTTGATGAATTAAAGAAGAGATTAACTACGGCTCCTATTCTTGCATTACCAAATGGGAATGACGACTTAGTGATTTACAGTGATGCTTTGAAAGAGGGTTTGGGTTGTGTTTTGATGCAGAATGGGAAGGTAATTGCTTATGCTTCGAGGAAGTTGACCCCTAGTGAACAGAATTACCCCACTCACGATATGGAGTTGGCGGCGATAGTCTTTGCGTTGCACAAATGGAAGCATTACCTTTATGGAGCGAAGTTTGAGATTTTTACGGATCACAAGAGTTTGAAATACCTCTTCTCTCAAAAGGAATTGAATAATCGACAGCGTCGATGGATGGAACTTTTAAAGGACTATGATTGTACGATTTCTTATCATCCGGGGAAGGCGAATGTGGTAGCCGATGCGATTAGTAGAAAGTCTTATGTGGCTTCGATGATGGTTCGAGAGTGGAAAATGCTTGAGGATGTTCGAGATTGGTGTCCTCATGAATCGAGACATGGGGCTATTTTTGCGAATATTAGGGTGTCTCCGACCCTAATTCAAAGAATAAAGGATGCTCAAAAGGAAGATCCCGAGTTAGTGAAAGTAATGAGTAAGATGAAGGAAAAGAATTTCGAGGATTTTTCTATGAGTTCGAATGGGGTGTTGACTTTCCGTGGTCGTTTGTGCGTACCCGATGTTGGTGGAATAAAGAGGCAAGTTTTAGATGAGGGTCACAAATTGAGGTATACTATTCATCCGGGTAGTACGAAGATGTATCAAAATTTGAAACAACACTTTTGGTGGAACAACATGAAGAGGGAAATAGCCGAGTATGTTTCGAAATGTTTAACTTGTCAGCAGGTCAAAGCCGAGCATCAAAGACCCGCAGGACTACTTCAGCCGTTAGAGATTCCGGAGTGGAAATGGGAGCATGTGACTATGGATTTCGTTACGGGACTACCTCGTACCCGTAGGAAGTATGACAGTGTTTGGGTGATCGTGGATAGATTGACCAAGAGTGCACATTTCTTGCCTATTGACATTAGGTACTCGATGGAAAAGCTTGCGACCCTTTACATTGATGAGATTGTGAGATTGCATGGGGTTCCGATTAGCATTGTGTCAGATCGAGACCCGAGGTTTACTTCTAGATTCTGGAAGGCGTTTCAGGAAGCTTTGGGTACAGACTTGCGATTCAGTACAGCTTTTCACCCTCAGACCGACGGTCAATCCGAGAGGACCATTCAGATTTTGGAGGATATGTTGCGAGCTTGTTCGATAGACTTTTCCGATTCTTGGGATAGACATTTACCGTTAGTGGAATTCTCTTACAACAACAGTTATCAGGCTAGTATCGAGATGGCACCTTATGAGGCCTTATATGGGAGAAAATGTAGATCGCCTATCTGTTGGGATGAGGTCGGTGAAGCGAAGGTCGTGGGTATTGATTTGCTTCAGGATTCAGTTGGGAAAGTTAGGGTTATCCGGGATCGATTGAAAACAGCCCAGAGTCGACAGAAGAGCTATGCAGATAACCGAAGGCGAGATCTTATGTCACGACCCGAAAACTAGGCTCTATTTTATTAGTAATAAATAATTATTATTTATTTATTTGCTTAATTATTTATTTAAATTATTATGTAATTAATAATTTATGTGTGCATTTTATGTGTTATAATAAATTATGACTAGCATTTTATTTGGCTCATTTGTGCTAGTGTAGAAGTGTTGAGTCTTAGTTGTTAGTGGGGAGTATAAGATTATTGTATTAGTGTGTAGGGGAGGGGGTCTATGTGTAAATTCTAATTTATCATCCTACTTACTCTCTCTTTTCCCCTCACCTCCCTCACTTTCACCTCACCATTCCCATTCCCAGAAATCTCTCTCTCTCTCTCTCCATTGGTTTGGGTAAGTTCTCTCTCCCTTCTCTCTACATTTCCATCATCTTCCTCTCATTATTTCTCATTTCTTAAAACATGAATCTTGTTTGGATCGTCGATAGGATCGTAGGAAGCCAAAAATATTCGAGTTCCGGCAACTTTGAGAAAATCCGAGTAAGTTGTTTTTCCCCCATTTTTATGCTAAAATGTTCATATCATGTTTATATAATGCTTGATGTGTTATATTTGAAGTTTGGTTGAGTTTAGAATTTATTTGGAATTTATTTTGGGTTTGAATAAAAATGGTGATTTTGTTGAATGTTGGGATTTAATCTTGATTTTGGTTGTTATATGAGTTCTTTTAGACCTATAAGTTGCTCTAGTACCTTAGTATGCTAGTTAGGAGTGTTGGATTTTGGTTTAGTTTTGGTTTGGGTTGAAAATGGAAGAACCCAGTCCATCCCTCCCGATTTCCGGCAGAACAGAGGGTTGGCGACCGCCCAAAATATGGTGAGCGACCGCACATCTATCTGAAAGGTTTTGTTCTTGTTTGATGGCTTTTTGTGCGACCGCACAGACTCGAGTGGGCGGCCGCACAGAACCTCTGAAGGCTTTCATTTGTTATTTTGTGTGATTGAAGAATGCGTTTTGGTCTAAGTCTTGGGTGTCCTTCTAGTCAACCTTAGTGAACATTGTAGTGCACTCTAGTGATAGAATTGGGTCCCTTGTGATTAAGTTTGTGATGTGAAATTTAGTTTTATGTTCTTTCATAATTTTGGGGTTATTTGGGTTTTAGAGGCACATGAATTGAGTTTTCTTGTCTTTAAATGTTAGGATAGAAGTATATATAGGTACTCCTAAGTTTTGGAACGAAAGGAGTGAAATTCGGAGCTAAAACAGGGATTTTTCTTAATGTCCGGCCGAACACTTTATAAAAATTGTCCGTTTACGTTCAATCTTCCGGAGACCATAACTTCTTCGTCCGGACTCCGTTTTAGACGTGTAAACTATCGTTGGAAATCTCTTTTCGAGTACTACGCAATGGTTATATTGGCCGCATGGTTCCAGATCAGAATGGTTGTATCATTGTTGAAGTTTAAGATCAAGGTGTAGTCTCGGTCTAGGTTCCATAGTACTATTCTAGTTGACTTAGTTGGGCACCGTGGAATACTTTAGTAATTAAAATTGATTCCTTTGTGAACAATGGTGTTATGTAATTTGATCAAGTATTATTTGGGAATGTTTGGGCATCTTATGATGTGTTCGTGATTGTTCCAATCGAATTGATTTTCGAGTAAGGCTTGGTCTAGGTTTTAGGCGATGTCCTATAGTACCTAGAGGGTTGTTATTGAACACCAAAGTCTAGGGTTTAGTCCGGTCGTGATCATGTTCTAATAAGGGTAACCTTTTAGATTCGTTTGGGGTGTTTAGAATTGGTTCGTTATGGACGGAGGTAAAGCGTGAATTGGCAATTGGGTACTTACGGTTTGATTAACCTTAAGGAGTATTCATTCTGACTTCCTACTTTGGAATTTCAGGTGTGATGAGATGGTTGAGTTCATAGTCCTAGTACATCTTTATGAGTAAACGTTTAGGATAATTTTGGGTTATAGTCGTTGTACTATTTATGAGCGACCGTTTGGGTTGTGTTCCTTATGAGTAACTTGTGGGTATCATCTTTGGAATGTATCTGGTATGGTTCCTCTTTATGGAATTATCGTATTCCAATAATCATTGTTGTTGATCTCCTTATGAGCAATTCCGTTTATCGTTGTTGTGCTCTTTATGAGAAATTCCGTTTATCGTTGTTGTGCTCTTCATGAGAAACTCTTGTTATCGTTGTTGTTAAACTCTTCATGAGTAACCGTTGCATTTTTATGGTGATTATTTGGTATGGTTCCCTACTTTAGAACCCTAAGTTGTTTAATTAAGCTAGTATTTATTACTTAGCATTTATTTAGAAGCCCAGCTGGCATATTTGTTGCATCGGGCGATGGGAAAGATTATAATGGCAAAGCCAAGTCCATTATAATGTTGACCATTGTTTTGCCCTTTCTTTACCCATTTTCCAGATTGGCCTTGGAAGAGATAAGTTAGCTTCCTTTGGGAATGTATCTACCTACCGAGCATGACTTTGTGGCATGGCTCTTGTCCTTTGTGACACTCTTATGGTTATTGTTCCGGTACCGGGGGTTTTCTCTTCAGCTTTTATGCTACTATGAAGATGGCTTGATGGGTTGATTGATTGATTGGTCGGTTCTGACCGGGGTTCTATTCGGTGGTTATACTGCTATTGTTGCTTGGTTGATCGGTTGAAGCTGCGCAGCGATTGTTCTATCAGTTTGGTGAAACCTTGGCTAAGTATCTTTGTTACGTGTTTATTTCAGTCTTATGTGCTGCATGATGAGTTAGTCGTTATTTCCAACTGGTATGGGACAGTTGGTGATAGGGAGCTTTCTCATTTGTTGTTACGTGATTTACTTGTTCAGTTATCGTTGATTTGCATGATATTATGCCATGTAGATGCATTTAGTAACTTACTGAGATTTTATCTCACCCCGTTTCTTGTTTCAAATTGTTTTTCCTTAACCCCCCCACCAGGAAAGCAAGTGGTAGAGTTGTGAGGTCCGTTGTAGCGGGAATCTTCTGAGCAGGTTGATCGCATTTGAGATCGTTGCTCTTCGGAGCCTTTATGTATTTTATTGTGGGTTCGTAGTCGTTCAGTGTGTTGTATATACGGTTGTACTTTGGGTATTTTTGTTAATAGTTTTTCTTGCTTCCGCATTTGTTTCTAGTCTCCGAGTTATAATCTCTTTGAGGTGTTGTTTGATGGTATTGGTTTATAGTTGAATTCACGCGCCCGGTTTGGTATATTATAAAAATTTTATACTTATGGATTTGTAAGATTTCCGGGGCGTGACATCTTAGTTTTCAGACCGGTGATTTGGTGTTCTTGAAAGTATCTCCGAAGGTGGGTATCCGAAGGTTCGGGAAGAAGGGTAAATTGGCTCCGAGGTTTGTTGGACCGTTTGAGATTCTGGCAAAGGTGGGACTTCTTGCGTATCGACTTGCGTTACCACCATCCTTAGACCGGTTGCATAATGTTTTTCACGTTTCTATGCTTCGGAAGTATGTTCATGATCCATCTCACGTGTTACCGAGGATACCGGAGGATATTGAGCCCGATATGACTTATGAGGAACGACCGGTTAGGATCCTTGACTCCAAAGTCCAAGAATTGAGAAACAAAGGCATTGCGTTGGTTAGAGTCCTTTGGAGGAATCATAATGTTGAGGAATCGACTTGGGAGCTTCGTGATGAGATAGAGGGGAAATTTCCGTGGCTTTTTAATTCGGGTAAGTCTCGTTAAAATTCGGGTCGAATTTTCTTTAAAGGGGAGTGAATGTCACGACCCAAAAACCCGTCTCTATTTTATTGATAAATAATTAATTATTTATTTATTTATTTGATTTAATTATTTATGTGCGCATTTTATGAGTTATAATATTTATGTCTAGCATTTTATTTGGGTTAATGGTGCTAGTGTAGAGAGTTGGGTCTTAATTATTAATGGGGAGTTATTTGTATTGGTTGGTGTTAGTAGTGAGGAGGGGCCTAGGTGTAAGTTTTTGAAAATGATTTTTCTACTGCCTCCCTACTCTTTCTTCTCCCTCACTCTCATCCTCACCCTTCTCCCTCCCATTCCCAGCTCATTTCTCTCTCTCTCTCCAAGGAAAAGGTAAGTTTTCTTCTCTCCCTTCTCTCTTCATTCTACCTATCTTCCTCCCATTATTTCTCATTTCTCATAACATGAAACTTGTTTAGATCGTCGTTAGGATCGTAGAGGGCTAAAAATATTCAAGTTCGGCAACTTTGAGAAAATTCAAGTAAGTTGCTTTCCCCCCATTTTTATGCTAAAACGATCATAGCATGTCTATATGATGCTTAAGTTGTTACATTTGATGTTTGATTGAGTTTGAGATTTATTTGGAATTTATTTGCATTTTGTCCATTTTGTGAAATTTTGATGTTTGAATCAATTCTTGATTTGGGGTTGTTAAATGTTGTTATATGAGTTCTTTTAGACCTATAAGTTGTTCTAGTACATTAATATGCTAGTTAAGAGTGTTGGATTTTGGTTTAGTTTTGGTTTGGGTTGAAAATGGAAGAACCCAGTTCATCCCTCCCGTTTTCCGGCAGAACAGAGGGTTGGGCGACCGCCCAAAGATGGTTGGGCGACCGCACAACTATCTGAAAGGTTTTGTTCTTGCTTGATGGCCTTTTTGGGCGACCGCACAGACCCGAGTGGGCGGCCGCACAGTACCTCTGAAGGTTTTCATTTGTTATTTTGTGTGATTTAAGAATGCGTTTTGGTCTAAGTCTTGGGTGTCTTTCTAGTCGACCTTAGTGAACATTGTAGTACACTCTAGTGATAGAATTGGGTCCTTTGTGATTAAGTTTGTGTTGGAAATTAATTAAGTGTTAATTGGGATTTTGGAACATCTTATTGAGGTATTGTTGGTTTGACTTATCTTTATGATGATCATTTGGTATGATTCCCTACTTTGGAATCCTTAGTTGTTTATTTGAGCTAGTATTTTATTACTTAGCCCTTACTTGAATGTCCAGCTGGTATTTTGTGTGTGTGTTGGGCGATGCGAAACATTATGATGGCAAAGCCAAGTTCATTGTGATGTTGACCATTGTTTTGCCCCATTATTTCCCTCCTCCAGATTGGCCTTGGATGTGAGATGAGCTAGCCCCTTTGTGAGCACTTTAGCTATTGGTTTTCGGGCTTTGACTGTGTGTCACTGTCCCCTTGTTATTGGTTCCGGTACCGGGGATTTCTCTTCAGCTTTCATGCTATTATGAAGATGATGATTTGTTGATTATTGAAGCTGCGCAGCGACCTTTATTTGGTTTATCGGTTTGGGAAAACCTTGGCTATATCCTTTGTTATGTGTTTATTTCCGCTGCTATCTGATATATGATAATTGCTATGTGTTATGTGATTTATTATTGATTATTGCCTCATAGCATGTCATGTAGTTGCATTAGTAACTTATTGAGATTTATCTCACCCCCTTTCTTTTTATCTTTGTTTTTCCTTAACCCCCCCCCCAGGTGGAAAGGATTAGACTCGCTGATCACGAGACAGGACGTCGAGTGGGTTCGAGCTTTTGGGGCAGGTTGATATTGGTGGGTTTACATTATATAAATGTGTAACCTTTTTGGGATATTTGTACCAAACATTGACGTCATTAGGATTTGTATATTTTATAACTTTGGCGTATAAGCTTATGGAGTTTATACTAGTTTTATTTTGTTGTTGTTAAATTGTTTTCCAAAACCTTGTGTTATCCTCTTCTGGTATAAAAGGAAATTTTTATCTCCGATATTTTGGGTATTTTGATTAGTAAGTCGACATCCAGCTCGCGATCTCGGGCCCGCGGGGTTCGGGGTCGCGACAACACCAAGGGGTCAGAGGCTAGGGCATTTGGTCATGACACCAAGGGGTCAGAGGCTAAGGTTTTTGGGCATGACACCAAGGGGTCAGAGGCGAGGCATTTGAGCATGACACCAAGGGGTCAGAGGCGAGGCATTTGGGCATGACACCAAGGGGTCAGAGGCGAGGCATTTGGGCATGACACCAAGTGTCGCGACCCCGAACCCCGCGGGCCCGAGATCGCGAGCTGGACATCGACTTACTAATCAAAATACCAAAATATAGGAGATAAAAATTTCCTTTTATACCAAAAGATGATAACACAAAGTTTTGGAAAACAATATAACAACAACAAAATAAAACTAGTATAAACTCCATAAGCTTATACGCCAAAGTTATAAAATATACAAATCCTAGTGACGTCAATGTTTGGTACAAATATCCCAAAAAGGTTACACATTTATATAATGTAAACCCACCAATATCAACCTGCCCCAAAAGCTCGAACCCACTCGACCTCCTGTCTACTGTCGCGACCCCGAACCCCGCGGGCCCGAGATCGCGAGCTGGACGTCGACTTACTAATCAAAATACCAAAATATAGGAGATAGAAATTTCCTTTTATACCAAAAGATGATAACACAAAGTTTTGGAAAACAATATAACAACAACAAAATAAAACTAGTATAAACTCCATAAGCTTATACGCCAAAGTTATAAAATATACAAATTCTAGTGACGTCAATGTTTGGTACAAATATCCCAAAAAGGTTACACATTTATATAATGTAAACCCACCAATATCAACCTGCCCCAAAAGCTCGAACCCACTCGACGTCCTGTCTCGTGATCAGCGAGTCTAATCCTTTCCACCTGGGGGGGTTAAGGAAAAACAAAGATAAAAAGAAAGGGGGTGAGATAAATCTCAATAAGTTACTAATGCAACTACATGACATGCTATGATGCAATAAGCAATAATAAATCACGGATAGCACATAGCAGTTATCACATAACATATAGCAGCGGAAATAAACACTTAACAAAGGATATAGCCAAGGTTTTCCCAAACTGATATAACCAAATAAAGGCCGCTGCGCAGCTTCGATAATCAACAAATCATCATCTTCATAATAGCATGAAAGCTGAAGAGAAATCCCCGGTACCGGAACCAATAACCAAATAGCAAGGGAATATGACACAAAGTCATACCCCGAACCAAACAGCTAGAATGCTCACAAAGGAGCTAGCTCATCTCACATCCAAGGCCAATCTGGAGGAGGGTAATAATTGGGCAAAACAATGGTCAACATTATAATAGACTTGGCTTGTGCCATCATAATATTTCACATCGCCCGAAACACACACAAATACCAGCTGGACTTTCAAGTAAAGGCTAAGTAATAAAATACTAGCACGATAAACAACCATTGATTCCAAAGTAGGGAATCATTCCAATTAAATCACCACAAAGGTAAACCAATACAAACAGCACCTCAAGGATGGACCACATTCCCAAAATGATACTCAATCAAATTCCGTAACATATTTATTCACAAAAGAATCAAATCCAATTAATAAAGTGTTCCACGATGTTAACTTAAGTTAATTAGAAGAAGGGAACCTAAACTAGGTAAGCCAATAGTCTTAAACCAAGCAAAAAGGACAGAATCCTGGAACAGTGGGCGGGCGGGCGCCTGGTCTGGGGCGAGCGCGCGCTTGAATGACCAGAAGGTCAGGCCGCTGGAAAAAGGGGTGTAGGCGGGCGCCTGGGTCCAGGCGGGCGGGCGCCTGGTCTGGTTTCAAGGCCGGGAAAACAGAGCTGGGTTCTCACAATTTCTTACCCATTTCACCCAATACTCAAAATCAACACAACCAACAAGTTCCAAAATGTACCAAAATAATTTATAACTAGGATGGGGATCCAAATAACACCATTTATCAACCAAAACCGAGAATCAAACCCAACATTCATAAAATCACCATTTTTGACCAAAACTCAAATAAATTCAAAATAAATTTCAAACTCAACCAAACTTCAAATATAACACATCAAGCATAATATAAACATGATATGAACATTTTAGCATAAAAATGGGGGAAAAGCAACTTACTTGAGATTTCCCAAAGATGATGGATTTCAAATATTTTTGGCTTCCTACGATCCTATCGACGATCTAAACAAGTTTCACGATTTAAGAAATGAGAAATAACAAGAGGAAGAGGAAGATAATGAAGAGAGAAGTGAGAGAGAGAAACTTACCCACAAACATGGAGAGAGAGAGAAATGAGCTGGGAAAGAAGAGAGGAAGAATGAGGGAGAAGAGGAGGAGTAGGGAGGGAGTAGTTAAAAATAATTTGAAAACTTACACCTAGGCCCCCTCCTCACTAAGCTAGCACAAATAAACCCCTATCACCCTTCTACCCAATTAACACAAATAAAATGCTAGGCATGAATTATTATAACATATAAAATGCACACATAATTATTTAAATAAATAATAATCTAAATAAATAAATAAGCAAATAAATAAATAATAATTATTTATTACTAATAAAATGGAGCCTAGTTTTCGGGTCGTGACACCAAGGGGTCAGAGGCTAAGGCATTTGGGCATGACACCAAGGGGTCAGAAGCGAGGCATTTGGGTATGACACCAAGGGGTCAGAGGCTAAGGCATTTGGGCATGACACGAAGGGGTCAGAGGCTAAGGCATGGTCAACTTGGCTCTATGGGAGAGGGTTGACTTGCTGGGGATATGGTCAACTTGACCCTATAGGAGAGGGTTGACTCACACGGGACAGATTTTTAGTGGGCTTACGTCGGGGACGGCCTATGGTGACTATTCTAAGTCCAAGCTTGACCGGGGTCAACTCAATCTTTGGGGAGATTGACGGGAAACTGGTCTTACGTCCCTCTAAGGACTGCCGGGACAAAGGATCTAGCCTATAATGACTATTCTAAGTCATAGCTAATGGGCTTACGTCGGGGACGGCCAATGATGACTTTTTGACTGGGCTTACGTCAGGGACGGCCAATTTTGGACATTTAACTGGGCTTACGTCAGGGACGGCCAATTTTGGACATTTAACTGGGCTTACGTCAGGGATGGCCAAATGTTTGATTTCACAAAGTTGGGCTTATGTCGCTGGACTGCCGGATTAATTTCACAAAGCTGGGCTTACGTCGCTGGGACTGCCGGATTAATTTCACAAAGCTGGGCTTACGTCGCTGGGACTGCCGGATTAATTTCACAAAGCTGGGCTTACTGCCGGATTAATTTCACAAAGCTGGGCTTACGTCGCTGGGACTGCCGGATTAATTTCACAAAGCTGGGCTTACGTCGCTGGGACTGCCGGATGTTTGATTTCGGGAACCTAAATTTTCTAGGTTCAATTCAAGTTGCATGAGCCAAGGAGGGCATTTTTCGGTTGTATTTATGACATTGGTTGGGAAGGGGCTTTAAATGGGTTGGACCACAAAGCTAACTCTCAACAAGAAATCATCAATTCTGACAGGGCTAAAGTAGCCGTATGGCTTGAGAAGGAAGTACTCCTTTTTTATTTAATTTTGTTCCAGGCCTGGTCATCTACTTAAGTGCCAGAGTCATAAGTTCATCAATCAGTTCGTCTTTCTTCAGAGAGCTCCTTCTTCCATGGAACCCTTTCTCATGGAGAAACCACCAAAATTGTCCAAAATTCATCAAGAATGTTTTGAGGGTAACCTTAGGCTTTAGATGCGGTCCCACATGAGGAATCACAAGGGAACTTTCCAATCCATGTTTGGCCTTCAATCCCTTTGGTCTCTCAAGGAATTCATTCCGGGTCTTGAGCTATTGAGGGCCGCTGCGTCCTTTTGGGATGTTAGGAGGCATGTCTATTGTTTCTCCTACAACGAGATCACTCCTACTTATGAGGATTTCAAGGCTTTGGTGGGTGGCATGGACACGGAGGTCATAGCTCTTCCTTCGGTTGATGACACCATGTGTGTTGAGAGGTTGGTTTCTCTTCTTGGTATTTCTTTGGAAGAGGCCCAATGCATGGTCCTTGATCACACTTTTATTGATATTTCGGATGTCCCTGAGAAGTTCATGGATCGCACGGATGAGGCTTCTTGGAATGCCTTTGGTTTATGCGTCCTTTCCTTTTTCTACATGGTCAGTTCCAAGGGCACCTGCCATCGGGTTTTATTGAGTGTCCTCGAGGAGTGCCGTGCGGGGAAGGATATAGTCCCCTTGATCTTGGGTGAGACCCTTCACGGTATGGACCGCTTGGCTTTGGGGGATGGTTTCATGCGCAGCGGTAGCCCTGCCTTGCTTACTTTGTGGTTGAGGGAGAGGTTGATGGCCATTCTGGAGGCTCCTATCTCTCACCATCCTTGGTCTTACTCTTTGAGAGGCATTATCTTGGACCTAGTTCAGAGTGATTGGGAGGCTTACATGGCTCGCCTCACGACTGTCGAGATACGCTGGCTAGTTCCCCATTGGCGTATTGGCTCGGTGCGGGAGTATCAAGATAATTCCCCCTTTGTTCGGGTGCTAGGGCTCTTGGGTTCATCTCATTATATCCCTTCTTTGGTCCGTTGTCAGTTTGGGTTACCGCAGACTCCACTATTGGAGTGGTCGGGTGTCAACCCGGAGCACCTGAGGCTTTCATCTCTGTCTATGTGGGATTCCTCCACCGTCTCACTTTTGTCCCGGTCGTGGACTTATTCCCTCTTTCCAGCTCGGGCACTTCTTGGGCGAGCGGCTAGCATGGTTTTGACCACGGTGTAGTTGGACTGGTACGAACAGACCATGGGACAGACTCAGAGGCTCATTGAGGAGAGGCATGAGGCTATTCTTGGTGAGACTTATGGTCCTAGCAGGATTCTAAGGGAGACCGAAGCTGTGGCGAGTGGCCATAACATTACTGGAGACGTTGTTGAGGACTATAAGGTTTTGGCTGACAGGAGGATGGCCGCGATGCCTAAGGCGGGGGCACGAATGGAGGATTTTCGGGCTCGGGCTACCGCCAATGCGGCTTTGAGGGCGACCGGGCTCGTAGATGATGCTGGAAGAGCCTCTGATCATGGAAAAGGGGGAATTGACCTCTTTGAGGTGAAGAAAAAGAAGACCCGGAGAAGTCAAAAGAAGAAGTGGAGGGACGAAGGGCAGTGATTTCCAAGTATCCACCCATTGCCATTGCAGACACATTAGTTTATCTTAGGTATTTTGATTATGTCTTAAGCATGTTAGTTGGGTCGAGAGTAGACTGTGCTTGAACTCATCAAAGAAGTGTTTTAACTGTAATGAAAATGGTTACATATGAAGCCGATTTGCATTCTCATGGAGCTCTTGCTCAAGTCCAAATTTGATTTTTATTTATTTTTTAGACCGGACCAAAGATTGGCTGCCTACGTTCCCCTTTTACAAATGAAAATCTAAGGGGCTCAGGTCATCGTAGTTCATTTCTTCCACAAATTTTTAGGATGCGACCCTGTTTTTTCTCTAGACCGCCCGAATGGGTTTTCAATCTAGGTGGGTATATTCTTTTAGCACCCCCTTTCTTTTTTTTTTTTTTTTTTTTTTTTTTTTTAAACAAAGTAACGACGGAGCTTATCACCATTGACTGGGTGCATAAAGGGTTGCCGTCCAAGTCTGCGAGCCTCATTGCGCCCCCTGAAAAGACTTCTTGCACCACAAAGGGACCAATCCATACAGGTTCCCATTTTCCATCGGGATTAGACCTCCCCGGGGGTTTTTCCTTAAGGACTAAATCTCCTACCCGAATCTCTCGGGGCTTTACCTTCTTATCAAAGGCTCGCGCCATTCTTCCTTGGTAGGCACGGATGTGTTCCATGGCCCTCAGGCGACGTTCGTCCAACAAGGCCAGCTCATCATGTCGGCTTCGAAGCCAATCGACCTCGTGGATCTTATTTTCCAACAAAATTCTTAGTGACGGTACTTCCAATTCTGTGAGGAGCATGGCTTCCATACCGTACGTCAAAGCAAAAAGAGTTTCTCCGGTGGCTATTCTGACCGAAGTTCGGTAGCCCCACAAAGCTAGGTGTAGCTTTTCGGGCCAATCTCTTCCCCGTATTGCCATCTTTCTAATGATCCTCTCAAGCGTTTTGTTGGCGGCTTCTACCGCGCCATTGGTCTGGGGTCTGTATGGGGAGGACTTGTGACAAGTAACTCGGAATTCTCCCAATAATCGATCGCATTCACCCTCGAAGTGCGAGCCATTGTCGGTAATGACCTCGTTCGGGACTCCGTACCGGCATATGATATTCTCTTTGATAAATCCCGCCACCTTCTGGGAGGTGAGAACCCGGTATGACTTAGCCTCTACCCACTTTGTGATGTAATCCACGGCTACCAAAACGAACTCGTGACCATTACTACCAAACGGGGAGATTTTCCTGATAACATCAATGCCCCATGTTGAGAAGGGCCATGGTGTAGTCATACAGTAGAGATGATGAGGCGGTAGGTGGTTGAGGTTGGAGAAACGCTGACATTTATCACAACTCCTTACGAATTGCATGCAATCTATTTCCATTGAGATCCAGAAGTAACCCATCCGCAGAATGGTTTGCATTAATGCCCTTGCGTTCATATGAGGACCACACACTCCACCATGAACTTCTTGCATGAGTTCTTTTGCCCTTTTTCCACTTATGCATCTAAGGAGGAGGCCCTGATGGCGTTTTTTGTATAGGATGTCCCCCAAGATGACGTAATTGGATGCCAACCGCTTGAGTGCCGTCATACCTTTGGCTTTGATCCCGTGCAAATACTCTCCCTTTTCATTCATGAAGGAAGCTTCTCCTTCTTTGGGGAATTGGTAAATCTGGTTGTACCATGGCTCCTTTACCTCTTCCGGGATTGCTCCGATTTCGAAGCAGTATGCTGGGCTTTCCTTTTTCCCGACCCGGAATGGTCTTATCAATTTTCCCTCGGGGATTTCTACCAATGAAGCCAAAGTTGCCAGGGCGTCGGCGAAACGGTTCCGGTCCCTCGGCATGTAATGGAAGCTGACCTCTTGGAATTGTGCTATGAGCTCTTCCATATAGGCATGATATTTTCGCAAACCGGGATCCAGTGTTTTCCATTTGTTCGAGACTTGGTTGATAATCAAGGCCGAATCGCCGTATACTTCCAGCTCCTTAACATTCCTCTCCAGAGCTGCCTCCAAACCGGCTGTGCATGCCTCATATTCTGCGGCATTGTTGGTGACATCAAAGTTCAATTTGATGGCGATGGGGGTGTGCTCGTCTTTTGGGTTCACCAAGAGAAATCCTACACCGTTTCCTCTTTTATTGGCAGCTCCGTCGAAGAACAATTGGCACCTATTTCCTCCCTCGAGGGCAAAGATTCCTTCATCTGAGAATTTTGGTTTGGGCCCCCTTTCTTCATTACTAGGGAAATCAGCCAAGTGTTCTGCCAAAACCCTTCCTTTGACTGCCTTTCTCGACACATAACTGATATCGTATTCGACTAAGAAGAAGGACCATTTGGCAAGCCTCATAGACAAAGATGGCTTTTCCAATAAGCACTTGATGGGGTCTATTTTGGAAATAAGTTGTATCGGATGAGCCTGCATGTAATGTTTTAACTTTCTCACGACCCATACCAATCCTGCGCAAGTCTTCTCAATTGGGGAGTAGTTGAGCTCGCTTCCTTGTAGCTTACGGCTCACAAAGTAGATGGCATTTTCCACCTTTGAATCTTTCTTCTCTTGGGCCAACATTGCTCCTATCGAAGCATCAGTCACCGTTAGATAAAGCAAGAGTGGCTTGTCCTTATGCGGAGGGCATAGGATTGGCGGTTGGAAGAGGTAGGCCTTAATCTTGTCAAAGGCCTTTTGGCACTCCCCATTCCATTTTACCTCGGCATTATTTCTTAGCAATTTGAAGATGGGCTCACAAATGGGAGTGAGTTGGTTTATGAAGCGGCTGATGTATTGCAACTTTCCCATGAAGGCTTTTACCTCTGTTTGGGTGCGAGGCGGCCTCATTTCTACAATTGCCTTAACCTTTTGAGGATCAATTTCGATGCCCCGTTCGGTGACCATGTATCCCAAAACCTTGCCACGAGAAACCCCAAAAGTGCACTTGGCCGGATTAAGTCTCATGGAGTGCTTCCTAAGCCTGTCAAAGAACTTTCTCAAGTCTATCAAATGTTGCCCGTCAGAACCCTTAGAATGCACGATCATGTCATCAACGTACACTTCTATTTCCTTATGGATTATGTCGTGGAAGAGTGCGGTCGCAGCTCTTTAGTAGGTAGCCCAGCGTTTCGCAACCCGAAAGGCATCACGGTATAGCAAAAGGTTCCCCATGGGGTGGTGAAGGCAGTTTTTTCCTGGTCCTCCTCTGCCATCTTAATCTGGTTATACCCGGTGAAGCCATCCACAAAAGACTTAACCTCAAAGCTAGAGGTTGTATCCACAAGCATGTCGATGCTTGGGAGGGGAAAGTCATCTTTGGGACTCACTTTGATGAGATCCCTGAAGTCGACGCAGCATCGAACCTTTCCGTTGGCCTTTATGACCGTTACTATATTGGAGATCCATGAGGGGTATTCTATCACTCTTATAAAGCCGACCCGAAGCAACTTTTCGATCTCTTCTTTGACCTGTAGGGACCATTCTGGTTTGATTCGCCGAAGCTTTTGCTTAACGGGTTTCACCTCGGGGTCTACGGGGATCCTGTGTTCCACGATCGAAGCATCCAACCCTGGCATATCCTTATAAGACCATGCAAACACATCTACATACTCTTTGAGTAGCTCAACCAAAGCTTCCCTTTCGGCCCCTTTGAAGTATTCCCCAATCTGTGTCTCCTTTGGCTCATTTTCGGTTCCCAAATTCACCTTAGTCAAAACCTCTTCGGCAGCTTGGGCACGGTTTTCCTCTTGATCAACAACCTGCTTTGATGATTGTTTAATGTTTGGATTGTTTAGTGCGTCTGCATTATTAGGTGATTCATTATTAACCATTTTCAGATTATTAGTTAATTTATCATCTAATAAGTTGGCAATGAGGGGATACTCGGAAAGATCTATCATTTCATTCAATGCAAACGGGAATACAACGTTGGCTACAAGTTCATAATCCTTGGGCGTGAGGCCCTCGGAGGAGACAGACTCGAATTCAAAGACAAGAGATTGGGGAGACTCAACTACATTGGACCCTATGACGTTTGACTCGAGGGGACGAGGGATCAGTCCAAGTTTCGCGGTCATTTCTTCTTTGCTCGCCACCGGTCCAGAGAAGGTTACCCAATTTTTCAGAGGCATGTCCGTCGGCTTTGCAAGAGTGTGTGGGTCAAAGGTTGCAAGAGGTCCATCTTCAATCACGGCAATAATTTCCTTTTCGAAGTCAATTAGGCCAGGCACAACCATGTCTTCTCCGAACATTCTCTGCATTACCACACCGCTCCACTCATTGCCCATAGCATCCTCGGCGGCGCCCTTAGGAACTTCCTCCTCAAACTTGTATTTGCCATTTTGTCCCCAAACGGATCCCCTGTTCTTGCTAGCTCCCGTCACAGACAAGGTTTAAAACTCTTTTACCATTTCGGGCACCCCCTTGAAGGTGTATTCGTGGCTGATAGTAGTATCAGTAGGATCTTTTATCTTGAGCGTATCCAGAAATGCCCTCCTCACGGGGTTTGCCACCACCCTTCGGAACCTCTTGAGATCCTCTTGCAACTTATCCCAATTGGTCATCATCGGTTCTCTTGGCTCTGGGGGTTCGACTTGAACTCCCCCCTTTACAAAGTAACGGCTCATATCAAAGGTATAAGGACGAATGTTGGGGGTTTTAAACGGAGTCCCTTGAGCCCTGGCTTGGCTTTTCTTCCGAGCCACTTCCTTATCCATCCTGAGGTCTCCGGGGGTAGGTTTGTATCCCAAGCCATGAAGCGTGTTTTGCTCTTTGATCTCAACGATCTTGTGAGTCCCTTGGAGCTTCCTTCCTAGTCCGAGCCCCGGGAGGTAGCGCATCAGACGCATCATTCTCATCGCAGGAGGAATCTTATCCTTGGTGAGCGTGAGATCTACACAACAAATGTGGGTTTTGGGTGGTACTTCTGTGAAGCCAGTCAAAGCCATGCCGCTTCCCTCATGCTTAATTTCTAACACATGAATCCCATTGGTGTTGGTTCCTTCTGCGGTCACGCTGTCCCCATATATAGTTGTCAAGTTACCCCCTTGCACGTATTTCACACATTGATGGAGAGTGGAGGCGACCCCGTTGACTTTGTGGAGCCACGGGCGTCCCAATAAGGCAGTGAAGGTTATGGGGATGTCGAGTACTTGGAAGTCGGTCGGCATCATTTGTTTCCCAAACCAAAGGTTCAAAGTGGCCACCCCTAAGACTGAGCGGGCTGTGGAATCATAAGCCTTGACAGTGATCACGGAAGGCTTTAGGTCGGTGGTCTCAAGGCCAAGTAGGTCCATCATCTTGGCGGGGATGACATTCATGGCGGAGCCGTTATCGACCAGAACCCGGGGGAGGCGGCGATCGTCCAATTATACCGTAATGTAAAGGGCCTCGTTATGGCTAGCCCCAAACTTCGGCAAATCCAAATCTGTGAATGTGATGATATTTCCATACTGAACGCTTCCGATCATTTGTACGGCCTCCTCGGGGTAGCTGTGGTGGGTACCATAGTGTGGGCCAAGCATTCCTCCAACTTGAGCTTATGAGAGTAGGAGGAAGTAAGGAGGGACCACAAAGATATGTTAGCTTGTGTCCTCTTAAGTTGGGCTAAGATGGGATCCTCTTCCCCGGAACCTGGGGGTTTTGCCTCGTCACAAGAAGGGGAGGTGCTCGGTGTTCCGGTAGTGGAGGTTTTTTAGGGTTCTCCGTGTGCACTTGCCCTGATCGAGTTAATACACTCACTTCTAAGGGGTCATTGATTTTTATCACCTCATCTCCGATAGGCGGAGGGTTTTGGGTATCGTACGGCCATGCCTCCCTCCTTAACTCATTTACCGTGACCATTCGCTTTGGGGTGGATATTGACCCACAAATTTTCCCTAGGGAGATAGGGTGGTGGTTCTGGCTCTTTCCGGCTCCCACAGTTTCACGAAGCTTTTCCAGGGTGAGCATGCAACAGTAATCATCTGGGAACGCCGACCCATCAAACAGTGGTGGTGGCGGAGATAGTGGTGGCAAAGCTAAGAAATCTTCCAAGGCTGGAAATTCCTCTTTCCCCAATTTCGGGGGAAAACACAAGGAGCCATATTTGAGGATACTTCATCATCATCACTTTCACATAGGATCCGGAGCTCTTTGTGAGGTAGAGAACGAACGGCTTCTTTCATTTGGGTGAGATAATCAATCGTTTCTGGGATCTGTGCTACCTCCGACCCGTTTCGTTTAATTGTCCTCTTGCCCATAGATGAACTACATGCCTCAATGATATGGAAACAATCATTATGGGAAAGGCCATCCCCATTCGAGCCTTGGCTTTCGCTGTCCAACGTACTCCTAATGGACTTTTCCATCTCCTCCATACATTGTTCAAACGTTAAATCATGTTCGGTGAGTGTTATTACGACCAATTCATCGGCATTTTGGGGGGTACCATTGCACTCATCACATTGGCGATCATAAAGTCAGATGGGCATCTCATATCTCCCTCTTGCACACATGCCCATAAGGCTTCCTTCCATTCTTCCCCAATCTGAGCCATTGGGACATTGAATTCCAAAAGGTTCACAGGTGTAGGCTCCTCGAACTCGATCATATTAATGCCTTGGTTGTTGGGGAAAGGGTTATTAATCACGCTCGGGCCACGGGGGTGTTCAAGTTTTCCTTTGTCGATGAGGTCGAGGATGATGCGTTTTATTATGGCGCAATCATCGGTATTGTGGCCATGATAATTGTGGAAGGCGCATCTTTTGTTTTGGTCAAAGGGTTTCTCGGGATTCCTTGGCTAAAAGTTGATCAAAGGTTTTACGAGGCCCTGCTTGACTAACCCTTCGAACACCTTACTTATAGGCATTCCGAAATCCTCAAACCTTACGTACTGATGCCTTTCTGCAGTCCCACCCATTTGAGAGGCTTGCCTTGAGCTTCCTTCTTGGATGCTGTTAACCATTCCTAGGGTTTCTTTCCCTTTACCGGTGGTCGGAGGGCGGTACCTATAGGAGTTTCCGCTATTTTGGGCCGGAGACTGTTCATTGAGAGCCTTCTCAAATTTGGATCCTGCGGTTACCATGGCCCGGAGATTGGGGTAGAAGTGATGGCTGATCAAAGCTCGTAGTTGGGGTTTCAAGCATGACTGAAATATATCCAACTGTTCATCCTCGGTGGGAGGATTGGAAATTTCTCCCAATTTGTAGTTCCATCTTTTGTAAAATTCACTGATCGGCTCTTCGATCTTTTGCAGTGTGCTCTGCAAATCGGTGCGATTGGTTTCCCACTCCAAGTTAGAACGGTACTTGGTGAGGAATGCTTCCTTAATCCGGTCCATGTGGTTCGAGACTCATCCTTTAAGTTGAAGAACCTTTGAGTGCATTTCCCCTTAAGGACAACTGAAAGTGATCAGCCATTTGCTGCACGGTGCAACCCTTCACCCTCATTGCCAAGGTGTAGGCATTGAGGTGAGTCTGGGGATAGGCGGTCCCGTCAAATTTGTCAATTTCTGGCATTTTGAACCGGTGAGGGAGGGGGACGACCTTATCGGGGTCCGTGACTCCGAGGTGAACTTCCTCTCGTTCATTCCCTCGAACCTTTCCTCCATTTGTTTCAGCTTCTCAACTATCCATCCCACTTGAGGGTCCACATGGGGGTTGGAGTTAACGGATCCCATGATTTGACTTGTCAATGGCACTGCGTTGGGAGGTGAAGTGCTGGAGGGAACTATCGGAGGAGGATTTGTAGGTGGCAAGTGGGTGTAGACATACCCTGGCGCCAGGTTGCTTGTTGGGATATATGGTGGGGTAGTTTTGGATGTTTGGGCCATCGGGTAGTAGAGTGGGTAAGGCACTTCTCTAGAGATGGTTGGCAGGGCCGGAGGTGGCAAGCCGGCAGTAGCTGGGGCCAAGGGTGCTTGACTGTTTGGGACCGTGTCATATAGATTGAACCCCGGTGGGTACATGGAAGCGACACCGGTGGGATAAGGGGAACATGAGTGATGGGCACATTTTGATGAGTGGCGGTTTGGGATGCGGGACGTGAGGTCCCCACATTTGGGTAAGTTTGAGGGGGCGGGACCCGACTGTACCCTTGAGGCGGCACATTCTCAATTCCCTCCTCGTCAGTGATTTCCACAAAGCCTCCGTCATTTTCAAACACAACGGCTATCCCTTTCTGTCTCATGACTCCGTAACCCTGTTCTGCACATCCTCGAGGCGTTTTCTGTCATTCTCTTCCCGGGCCCTGGCGGCCTCTAAAGCCTGTACCAACTCTTCCCTGCTAAGACCGTTCGGATCTGTGGCATTGTAACCCCCACTACTACTTCCTGCCGGGCTAGTCATTTGGAAAAACCTCAATGAAGCTGTCGATGAACTGTCCGACTCTGCACTAATCAGGTGATGACCCGGAACTCTAACCCACTTTTTATGCGCTGCGGAGAAGGAGGTTTATTTCAGACTTAGGTATGGACTCGGGTCCGTGTTTAGGGGCAGACAGGCTTTAGGCTCATGCAACATGAAAGTTTATTATTATCGATTAATTATGTTCACGTTTACTTAAAACTGATTTATTCCTACCTGGTTGGAAAAGATCGCTCTTCTTTTTCGCAACTAATCTATAACCCTGGATCAGTGGAGGCCATCACTACGCCTAGAGACCCCTCGTTTTTCACATGTATTGCACGCTCCCAAGGACGGACTATATCACGACCCGAAATATAGGCTCTATTTTAATTAGTAATAAATAATTATTATTTATTTATTTGCTTATTTATTGATTTAAATTATTATTTATTTAAATATTTATGTGTGCATTTTATGTTTTATAATTATGCCCAGCATTTTATTTGGGTTATTTGGGTTAGTGTAATATTGTTGGGTCTTAATTGTTAGTAGGGAGTGTAGAATTGTGTGTAGTGTAGTGGAGGGGGCCTAAGTGTAAATATTTTAAATCATTTCCCTACTCCCTCCCGACTCCTTCCCTTCTCCCTCATACACTCCACCCTCACCTCATTTCCCAGCCCATTTCTCTCTCTCTCCAAGGAAGAAAAAGGGGTAAGTTTCTCTCTTCATCTCTCTTCATTTTCTTCATCTTCCTCTCATAATCTCTCATTTCTTAAAACGTGAAATGTGTTTAGATCGTCGATAGGATCGCGTAGAATCAAAAATATTTGAAATCCATCAACTTTGAGAAAATCCAAGTAAGTTACTTTTCCCCATTTTGATATTAAAATGTTCAAATCATGTTCATATAATGCTTTTGTTGTTATATTGAAGTTTGGATGAGGTTGCAATTTGTTTGGAATTTATTTGGGTTTTTGGTCAAAAATGGTGATTATGAATGTTGGTTAGATTCTTGATTTTGGTTGTTAAATGTTGTTAGATGAGTCTTTTTGGACTTATAAGTTGTTTTGGTACATTAGTATGCTAGTTAGAGGGTTGGATTTTGGTTGAAATGTGTTTTGGTATGAAAATGGAAGAACCCATTTTGTTCTTCCGATTTCCAGCATTTCAGAAGATTGGGCGACCGCCCAAAAGTGTCTGGGCGACCGCACAACTATCTGAAAGCTTTTGTTCTTGTTTGATGGCCTTTTTGGGCGACCGCACATACCATTTTGGGCGGCCGTACAGTCCTCTGAAAGTTTCCATTTTGTTGGTTTGTGTGATTGAAGAATGCGTTTTGGTCTAAGTCTTGGGTGTCCTTCTAGTTGACCTTAGTGAACGTTGTAGTACACTCTAGTGATAGAATTGGGTCCTTTGTGATTAAGTTTGTGTTGGAAATTAATTAAGTGTTAATTGTGATTGTTGGAACACTATAATTGTGCGTTGTGGTTCATTTCACTTTCTTAGTAACTTCTTGGTATGGTTCCCTACTTTGGAACCTTAAGTTGTTTATTTAAGCTAGTATTTATTACTTAGCAGTTATTTGAAAGTCCAGCTGGTATTTTGTGTGTGTTTGGGCGATGCGAAACATTATGATGGCACGGCCAAGTCCATTGTGATGTTGACCATTGTTTTGCCCCATTATTACCCTCCTTCAGATTGGCCTTGGATGTGAGAAGAGCTAGCTCCTTTGTGTGAATTTTAGCTTTACTTGGAGCATGACTTTGTGGCATGTCTCCCGTCCCTTGTGACACTTCATTGGTTATTGGTTCCGGCACCGGGGGTTTCTCTTCGGCTTTCATGCTATTATGAAGATGATGATTTGTTGATTATTGAAGCTGCGCAGCGATCCTTTATTTGGATGTACCGGTTTGGAAAACCTTGGCTATATCCTTTGTTATGTGTTTATTTCCGCTGCTATCTGTTATGTGATAATTGCTATGTGCTATGTGATATTTATTATTGCTTATTGCTTATTGCATCATAGCATGCCATGTAGTTGCATTAGTAACTTATTGAGATTTATCTCACCCCCTTTCTTTTCTCTTTGTTTTTCCTTAACCCCCCCCCCCCAGGTGCTAAGGATTAGTCTCGCTGATCACGAGAAAGAGGACGTTGAGTGTGGATACATTCTTTGGGGAAGGTTGTTATAGGTTGGTTTACATTATATAAATGTGTAACCTTTTGGGATAGTTGTACCAATCAATGACGTCATTAAGAATTGTATATTTGTTTTTTGTTGGGCATAAACTTGTGGAAGTTTATGATAGTTGTATTTGGTTTATTATCAAACTTGGATTTGTAAAACTTTGGATCATCACCTTTTGGTATAAAATGGAATTTTTAACTTCAGTATTTCTTAGTTTTGGTCTTAAGTCGACGTCCAGCTCGCGGTCTCGGGCCCGCGGGGTCCGGGTCGCGACAGTTGGTATCAGAACTATGGTTTGGCTCTAAGTATAAGTCTAGGTGGACTAGTAAGACCTAGGGGGGTAGTTGTGTTCGGAGTGAGTAACGGTTGATGTCTTATGCAGGTAATTACTCGCAATGTCTGGAAGAAGAAACAGAGGGAGGTACTGGTGGGGCACAGAATCAGAATGACACAAGGGAAGAAGCACGTTCTATGTTTCAAGGCATGTTCGAGGCGGCCATGAAGGCCAAACATGATCAAGGTCTGAGGGTAGAACAAGCACCACCCCGCTATGGATTGGAGCAATTTCTGAAGTTGAAACCGGTTGAATTCAATGGGGAACCCGATGTTCGAAAGCTGAGTTGTTTGAGGATTGAGTCGATGGAGAAGATTTATGATGTATTTGGTGCTCGGATGAGGACAAGGTCCGATTCGCGGCTTATAAACTTGTGGGAGCCGCCGAGCATTGGTGGAAGGGTGTTAAAGCTACTGGGATGATACTCACACGGTGCATGCGGGGAGTTGTTTGTGCGTAAATTCAAGGAGCATTTCATTCCGGTTGTTGATCAAACCGAAAGGAGATCGAGCTACTCAACCTGGAGCAAGGTGTGTTGTCTATAGGCACAATACTCGGCTAAGTTCATAGAATTAGCCCGGTATTGCAACTATTTGGTGAGGACCGAGGAACAAAAAGCTATGAGATTCATTCGGGGATTGAAGACCTCCATCCGTACTCAACTGATTGCCCAACGGATTGTGACATTCCAAGATGCGGTAGACCGAGCCTACTTAATAGAGCAAGATATTGGGGAACATAAGAGGAAGACCGAGGTGGCCAACCCGAGTAAGCAAGGAGCGCAGAGCAGTCACAACCAGGATCGATAATCGAGGTAACTTTGGGGGACAATCTCAGTCCCGAGGCAACCGATTCCAAGGAACCCGGGTACCACTTCCGGGAACCAAGGGAGCCAAGTTAGGGGGCTTTGTTCGTATTGTCAAAAGGAAGGTCACTCTGAGGAACGGTGTTGGAAGAAGCAAGGAAGGTGCACAAATTTTGGTCTCAAATGGGTCACTTTGTAAAAGATTGCCCAAGAGGTAGAGGACAAGCATCCGGGTCAGGGGTTGGTACTAATCAGGGTCAGAAAAGGGATGCCGCTGGGAAGCCCAAAGTCCAAGGAAGGGTATTTTCCATGAATCAACAACAAGCTACCGATGATCCATCCG